>JAURVB010003847.1:0-10215 GCA_033002965.1 Piper betle
TCATGTAGTGCCATGTTAGGATTTTGTGCATGCATTCATTCATGACAGAACGTATCTTCATCTTAAGACGCCGAGGATTGGATCCGCACGAGTTAGGTTCGCATTAGCCGACCTAACCGGGGCACATGTAACATGCCGGTTCGGTTCACGAGCGTGAACCGGATTTGGGGTGTTACAAGTCCAATCCACCATGTCCATTAGTTGGCTAATGGGTCAGTGTAACACCCCATATCCGATTCACACTCGTGAACCAAACCGGCATGTTACAGGCCCCGGTTAGGTCGGCTAACCCGAACCTAACTCGTGCGGATCCAATCTCGGCGTCTTAAGATGAAGATACAACTCGTAATGCATGGATAAATACACAAACCTAACATGGTACTACATGAATGACATGCAAGTCAGAGTACACACCAAACAATCCCGATAAAAATTAATAAAAGTTTTGAAATATAACGGACGGAGTTTCCCCTAAAAATGTAATTAGGGGCCACCCTGTCAAATATACATATAAAAATATATGTAACCAACTATCAAACAATTTCATTCACACAGAATCTAATCTACTATACACTCATTCTGAAGCTTGGGTTTCAACCCATCATACTTTTGCTGCGCTACTCTGATCATTTCATTTCATCTCATTGTCATGCCTCAACCATTTACTCATAGCATGTTCATAAAATAATATCATAAAAAAAACATTAAACATTCAATCACCCAATGTGTGTGTGCAGAAGACCTTATTGCTCCTCCGTCCTGGCCGGCCCATCCATCTCGTGCTTATCACCTACATATATATAGGAAAAACGTCAGTAACAAGCGTTACTGGTCCGAAAAGAAAATAACTATAACAAACTGGCTATGAGAGCAAACTCTCATATGAACGAAATCATCATATACTTCCTCAAGAACACTCTGAAGGGCACTACTGAGGAGCCACTGGGCTGCAGACCCGGTAGCATCCCGAACTTACTGCTGCTGGTACTGTGCTACTCTCAGCACTTCTTTTTCAGTACTTCTCGTGAAACTTTATCCTAAGCCCTCTCCTTACCTCCATATTTCTCCTGGCCTTGAGCACGAAGGCCGAGTACTCTCAGGCAGTCGCCTTTAGTACCCTTTGAACCACAAGTCCGGACATGCGCTGTACTAAACAGTACCCGTAAACCTCCACGTTCTCCGGGTGTGAGGAACTCAAACGCGGAGTTGTCAGGATCCCTCGGGAATGGAACAGTCCGCTGGCACTAATCCAGAGCCCGCTTTGACTGTCACGGCATCCTCTGCATGGTACGTGCAGTCGATTTCTCCATCTCTCGTCTCACTGAAAACGCGAAAACTACTATATATATAGGGCTGGGTAGGGATTCATATAATAGGCCCGAAGGCAACTTGTGGTGGATCTTGTTTTCGAAATCAACCTCGAGGGATCTCATCCTCGAGGGGTTATTAATCCGGAAAATGTTCGGTTAAATGGCCCGAGTTAAGTGGGATCCGATAAAACGCCACTTAACCCGTCCTGCAGGCAATAAATTAAACATACAATAGAAAGAGTAAATCAGAGACGAGTCCTAAACGGACCTGGTAGAAGCTCCAAGCGTGTCATCGCGCCTAGGCGGCGAGCTCCTACTTCGTACCTACACATCAAAACTAAATACTAACGCCCGCTAACTAAATGATGCATCAAACTCAACACACATCAAACACGAAATCATCCATCACAATGACCAATCAAATAATCATAAAAGTAAATAATCCTAACTCATCCTATTCATACCAATTTTACTGTGTTTTTCTAAGTTATCTCATGATCACTTATCATGCTGAGACTCGATCTACCTCATTAGATCACTTAACCTTCATTCACACTTAATCTCATCATGTAACTTATCATTTCATCCCTAATTAGTCATTAATCACATCATGCGCATCTTTACTTTATTCATGGTCAAGACATTAATCATGATAATTAATCAACCCTAGCATGCTATGCTAACAATTATCATCAATTTTAAATAAATCAATCGGAGGTAATTATACCTCACATCGTCGGCAATCGGCGACGGCTAGGGTTCCGTCGCGCGTCTCGGAGCTCAAATTTGGCGCTCATCGGCGTCCGAAGCTCGATCGGGCTCCACTGGGTGAGCTCCGCGGAAGATCCGGTGAATTCCGGCGAATCCCAGAAATTCCAATTTTTCCGGCGGTTTTCCGGCGACTTCCGGTGGTTTTCCGGCGACAATCGCCGGCGGCGTCTACTGGTCGGAAAGGGGTCGTGTTGGGTACCCTCGGAACCGGCTCGGCGACCCCGACTCATCTATGACCTCAGCGTGGCCAATGGAGGCGGCGGCTCGCCGGAAAACGGCAAAACAGAGGCCGGCCGTGGTGGTTGCTAGATCCGGCCGGCCACGGCGGCGACGGCCTCCGCTCCAGTCGAGGAGGGTCGCTGGGTGGTCGAGTGGTGCTGAGGCGACCACTGGATCGACGGCTGGCGACGGTCGCCGGCGGCAGAATCGGCGACGCGACCAAACGCAGCCGCGGCGCTAGGCGTGGCGATTCCGGCGTCGCGGCGGCCCGATGGTGGCCGGGCCTGGTCGGGGCGGCAGGGCGACGTCGTCGCCGAGCTGGGCGGCGTCGGTCGACGGCCGGGCGGCGCCGACAGCGGCGGCGGTGGCGCGCGAACAGGGGCGGCGCGGCACGAGGGTTTGGGCGTGGGGAGAAAAGGTCGTCGTGGAGAAGAAAGGTTGGGTGGCAAACTTGTAATTAAGACTTGACTCGTCTCCGGCTCGAGTCAAATATAATAACTAGGTCGTATTAAATCCTAAAAAAATTCATAAAAATCGGGAAAAATCCCGTAAAATCAAACAACATCAAAAAAATCATAATGATATGCTCTAGAACTATCAACCCACCCGAAATGCCCGTAACGCATCCTAACGCAATAAACGGCCTAAAACTAATTCTAGGATCCATTATATATAAAAATAATAAAAAAATGACTGGCATACTCTCATATATCTGATAACTCATTCTGTTCTGCTGTGTTCATGACGTTATCATCATATACTTGGGTACGCATGACCCTCATAGCTCATACACGCGACTGGCATCGGCTCGGTACACGTGTCCTGAAACTGACTCAACTCAAAAAAATAACGGTCGACCCGACCGGTTCTAAATATAAAACCCTAACTCGAATCGTGGGTTTTACAGTCAGTCCACCATGTTCGTAATTGGCTGACGAGTCCAATCCGCTATCTCTAATTTATTGGCTGATGGGTTAGTCCATCATGTCAATTACTGGCTGGCGAGTCCAATCCACCATGTCTGTTGTCAGCTGGCGAGTCCAATCCACCATGTCCGTAATTGGCTGGCGAGTCCAATCTGCCATGTCCAATTTATTGGCTGATGGGTCAATCCATCATGTCCGTTATCGGCTGATGGGCCAGTCCATCATGTCCGTTATCGGCTAGCGAGTCCAATCCACCATGTCTGTAATTGGCTAGCGAGTCCAATCCGCCATGTCCAATTTATTGGCTGATGGGTCAGTCCATCATGTCCATTACCGACTGGCGAGTCCAATCCATGATGTCTGTTATCGGCTGGTGAGTCCAATCTACCATATCCATTAATTGGCTGATGGGTCAGTCCACCATGTCCATCTATTGGTTGATGGGTCAGTCTACCATGTCTGTAATTTGCTAGTGAGTCCAATCGCCATGTCCAATTTATTGGCTAATGGGTCAGTCCATCATGTCCATTTACCGGCTAGCGAGTCCAATTTGCCATGTCTGTTATCGGCTGGTGGGTCCAATCCACCATGTCCGTAATTAGCTGGCGACTCCAATCCGCCATGTCCAATTTATTAGTTGATGGGTCAGTCCATCATGTCCATTACCGGCTGGCGAGTCCAATCCGCCATGTCCGTTATCGGCTGGTGAGTCCAATCCACCATGCCCGTAATTGGCTGGCAAGTCCAATCGCCATGTCCAATTTATTTGCTGATGGGTTAGTCCATCATGTCTATTACCAGCTGGCGAGTCCAATCCACCATGTCCGTCATCAGCTGATGGGTCAGTCCACCATGTCTATTAGTTGGTGGATGGGTCAGTCCACCATGTCCATCTATTGGCTGATGGATCAGTCCATCATGTCGATTATCGGCTGGCAAGTCCAATCTGTCATGTCCGTTATCGGCTGGTGAGTCCAATCCACCATGTCCATTAGTTGGCTAATGGGTCAGTCCACCATGTTCGTAATTGGCTGGCGAGTCCAATCCGCTATCTCTAATTAATTGGCTGATGGGTTAGTCCATCATGTCCATTACTGGCTGGCGAGTCCAATCCACCATGTCCGTTGTCAGCTGGCGAGTCCAATCCACCATGTCCGTAATTGGCTGGCGAGTCCAATCTGTCATGTCCAATTTATTGGCTGATGGGTCAGTCCATCATGTCCGTTATCGGCTGATGGGTCAGTCCATCATGTCCGTTATCGGCTAGCGAGTCCAATCCACCATGTCTGTAATTGGCTGGCGAGTCCAATCCGCCATGTCCAATTTATTGGCTGATGGGTCAGTCCATCATGTCCATTACCGACTGGCGAGTCCAATCCATGATGTCTGTTATCGGCTGGTGAGTCCAATCTACCATATCCATTAATTGGCTGATGGGTCAGTCCACCATGTCCATCTATTGGTTGATGGGTCAGTCTACCATGTCCGTAATTTGCTAGTGAGTCCAATCGCCATGTCCAATTTATTGGCTAATGGGTCAGTCCATCATGTCCATTTACCGGCTGGCGAGTCCAATTTGCCATGTCCGTTATCGGCTGGTGAGTCCAATCCACCATGTCCGTAATTAGCTGGCGACTCCAATCCGCCATGTCCAATTTATTAGCTGATGGGTCAGTCCATCATGTCCATTACCAGCTGGCGAGTCCAATCCGCCATGTCCGTTATCGGCTGGTGAGTCCAATCCACCATGCCCGTAATTGGCTGGCAAGTCCAATCGCCATGTCCAATTTATTGGCTGATGGGTTAGTCCATCATGTCTATTACCGGCTGGCGAGTCCAATCCACCATGTCCGTTATCAGCTGATGGGTCAGTCCACCATGTCCATTAGTTGGCTAATGGGTAAGTCCACCATGTCCATCTATTAGCTAATGGGTGAGTCCACCATGTCCGTAATTGGCTGGCGAGTCCAATCTGCCATGTCCAATTTATTGTATTATGGCTGTCAGGTCCATTCTGACATGTGCATTATTGGATTATGAAGGGCATAGCCTATAAAACCCACGATTCGAGTCAGGATTTTATATTCAGAACCGGTCTGTTCGACCATTAGTTTCGAGTCGAGTCAGTTTTAGAACGCATGTACTGAGCAGACGCCAGTCACGTGTATGAGCTATAAGGGTCATGCGTACCCAAGTATATGATGATAACATCATGAACATAGCAGAAGAGAATGAGTTATTAGAATATATGAGAGTATGCCAGTTATTTTTTCTTTTTATATATAGTGGATCGTAGAATTAGTTTTAGGCTGTTACCGGGTTAGGACGCGTTACGGGCAGTTTGGGTGGGTTGATTGTCCTAGAGCATATCATTATGATGTTTCGGTGATTGTTTTATTTTCTAGGATTTTTCCTGATTTTTCAGGATTTTTTAGGATTTTCTACGACTTAGTTATTATTCTTGACTCGAGACGGAGTCGAGTCAAGTAATATTTACTAGTTTGCCACCCAACCATTTCTTCTCCTCCCCCAACACTTTCCCCTTCCAAACCCTAGCTGCCCCCACTGTTTGGTGCCACCATCGCCGGCGCCGTCGTCGCCTTGCCACCTGGCATCACCACCTAGCCCTGCCATTGCGTCGTCGTGCCGCCCCGACCGCCGCCGGCCATCGTCCGGCCTCCACGACGCCGGACCGCCGCTACTAGAGCCGCGCCTGCGTCGCACTTCCGTCGCCAATAGCGCTGCCGATGACCATCGCCACCGCTATCCAGCTGTAGCCTCGACACCCTCGACCACCCAGCGACCTTCCCTGACCGGAGCGGAGGCCATCACCGCCCAGGCCGGCCGGATCTAGCTACCCATAGCCGCCACCACTATTTTAGCCATTTTTCAGCGAGCCGCCACCTCTGCTAGCCACGTCGACATCGTAGATGTGCCGGGCTCACCGAGCCAATTCCAATGGTACTCAATATGACCCCTATCCAGCCAGTAGACACCGCCGGTGGTTGTCACCGGAAAACCGTTGGAAGCTGTCGGAAAACCATTGAAACCTGCTGGAAAACTGCCGGAACTTGCCAGAAAAATTGGATTTGATGGAATTCGCTGGATCTTCCGTGGAGCTCATCCAGTCGAACCTGATCGACTTTGGACATCACCGAGAGTCGAATTTGAGCTCCGAGACGCGCGACGAAACCTTAGCCGTCGCCGATTGCCGAAGACATGAGGTATAATTACCTCCGAATTGATAATTTAAACTTGATGATTGTTAGCACAGCATGCTAGGGTTGATTTATGATGTGATTGATAGTGCATGGAGGATAAGTGATGAAGTGATAAGTTACATGATGTGATTGATAATGCATGGAGGTTAAGTGATCTAATGAAGCAAGTAAATTTGAGCATGATAATTGTGTATGATGTAACTTAGGAAAAATACAATAAAATTGGCATGAATATGATGAGTTAGAGTTATTTTCATATTTATGGTTATTTGACGATTGATGATTTTGTGTTTGATTGTGTTGAGTTTGATGCATCATTTAGTTAGCGGGCGTTAGTATTTAGTTTTGATGTGTAGGTATGGAGTAGGCAACTCGCCGCCTAGGCGCGATGACACTCTTGAAGCTTCTACCAGGTCCGTTTAGGACTCGACTCTGTTTTTACTCTTTTCTATTGTATGTTTGATTTAATGCCTGCAGGACGGATTAAGTGGCGTTTTATTGGATCCTACTTAACTCGAGCCATTTAACCGAATAATTTTCTAGATTAATAACCCCTCGAGGATGAGATCCCTTGAGGATGATTTCGAAAACAAGATCTACCACAAGTTGCCTTCGGGCCTATTATATAAATCCCTTCCTAGGCCTATATATATAATTTTATCGAGTTTTTAGTGAGACGGGAGATGGAGAAACCAACTGCACGTACCATGAGTGGATGTCGTGACAGTCAAAGCGGGCTCTAGATTAGTGCCAGCAGACTGTTCCATTCCCAAGTGATCCTGACAACTCCGCGTTTGAGTTCCTCACACCCGGAGAACGTCGAGGTTTACGGGTATTGTTTAGTACAGCGCATGTCCAGACTTGTGGTTCAAAGGGTACTAAAGGCGACTGCCTGAGAATACTCGGCCTTCATGCTCAAGGCCAGGAGAAATATGGAGTTAAGGAGAGGGCTTAGGATTTGAGACCAGAAAATGAAGTAAAAAAATGCCGAGAGTGGCATCAGCAGCAATAGATCAATAAGTTCGGGATGCTACCGGGTCTGCAGCCCAGTGTCTCCTCAGTAGTGTGCCCTTCAAAGTGTTCACGTGAAGTATATGATGTTTTCTTTCATATGAGAGTTTGCTCTAATAGCCAGCTTGTTATAGTTATTTTATTTTCCGGACCAGTAACACTTGTTACTGACATGTTTTTATACTATATGTAGGTAATAATCATGAGTTGGAGGAGCCAGCTTGGACGGAAGAGCACTGTTGTCGCTTGCACACATGCCAGTCGATAGAGTGGTTAATATTCTATTTATGATGCTATTATATTGTGAATGATGTGAAATGCTAAGACATGATAGGATATGATTAAATACAATGAGATGATGTTATGACATGATGAAAAGCTAAGACATAATGACAAGAGGTGAAATGTGATCAGAGCGCACAGCGGAAGTGTGGTGGGTTTAAACCCGAGTTCCATAATGAGTATACAGTATATTAGATTATGTGTGATTGAAATTGTTGATATATGCATATATTGGTATATGTTGTTTTGACAAGGTGGACCCTAATTGCACTTTTAGGGGAGACTCTGTTCATTTTATTTTAGAATTTTTATTGAGTTTGATCGTAATAGTATTGGTGTGTACTTTGAATTGCATGTCATTCATGTAGTACCATGTTAGGGTTTATGCATTCATCCATGCATTGCGAGTTGTATCTTTATCTTAAGACGCCGAGATTGGATCCGCATGAGTTAGGTTCGGGTTATCCGACCTAACCGGGGCCTGTAACATGCCGGTTCGGTTTACGAGCGTGAACCGGATTTGGGGTGTTACATAGCCCGTGTCAGACTAAGTCAATTCCGTGACCCCGACTGCACTCGGTGCATGGTGGTCGAATCTGGACTCAAGCTGACCAGGTTGTCCACAAGGGAAAATATAATATTTTAAATAATTATACGGACCTAAAAATTTGGTGAAGAACCCGCAACTATAACAAATAATCCTCAAGTCTTCCCTTTTGTGTGTCAAATGGGCTCACAACCTATCCAGAGGATGTTTCATGTAACAATAGAACTCTCCTTTATATAGAATAATATATGTGGAATTCAAGAAGTCATTATATTAAATTTTATTAATATGTGTGGAATTTAAAAAGTCATTACATTAAATTTTATAGAAAAGAACGTAATCACTCATTACTATATCATTTGTATGATAATGAAAAGTCAAAAACTTACTATTAAGTGAATACGAATGGTTTATAAATGATATTGATTCTTAATAATTTATTTAATTAAATATTATTTATGGTTCGTTTTAAGATTTATAAAACCCTAAATAAAATAACCTAATTATTTTTTTCGGGGTTTTACAATCTCCCCAGCTTAGGAATTTTCGTCCTCGAAAATATAATAAAGAGAAAAATTGTTTGGTTTGGTTTGGTTTAGGTGCTATTCTTCTTTTGCATTGTTTGGTTTAGTTATTAGGTGTTCCGCATGCTGTTGCAGCGAGAATTTTATCTGCTACTTCTTGCTTGCCTTTGGAATTGGAAAGGCTTCTCTCCTTGTGATTTTTGCTTGCTAGTGCTCGTTTAGGTTGTGTTTCAATGCATTTAAACACCAATCTTTACTGTTATTTGAGTGTTATCTGTGTAATTGAGTACGCATTGTAGTCTATTCTTTACCGATTGGAATGATCAAGTAATTATGCTATTCGGCGATCTTGAAGAAGGGATGGGATTGAGGTTGTACTTTGCAAGCAGTTGTTCTTCTTTTGCTTTTGCTTTTGCTTTTTTACTTTTTTTTGGTTGAATTATTAGGTGTTCAACATGCTGTTACGGAGGGGATCTGCATTGCTAGCTCTTCTTATGATTTTGATTGTTAGTGCTTTGGTTAGGTTGTGTTTAAATGCATTTAAACACCAATCATTACTGTACTTTCGGTGGTATCTGTACTTGAGTGGGTATTATAGTCTATCCTTCACGAATTGGTGCTTTAAAGTAAGGTAATTTGGGATTTTGAAGAAGAGGATGCGATTGAAGTTTCATGCGATTCTCTATCATGATATATAGTTTGAAATCTGCATGCATATTTCTTTTATTTATGCATCTTGTCTATATTTGCTGCAGATACTTGGAAACAATATAGAAACATTAATCAGTTCCACACCACGTTCACTAATTTCCACATATTCTCCAATCTCTCAGGGTATATAAAGAAGAGGCAGAAATTTTTGTTAGTATTGGCCCACTTAAATTAGAGCTGGCAAATGGCATCAGAGCTTGTGAAATCAGCCACTAGTGATAAACTTATCGGATATTAGATAGGGATTGCCGGCTCGTCGAGTCGCTTGATGAAAGGTAGCAGTGTACGAGAGAGTGGTGGACACGGGAGGCTGATAGACGAGACATGACCAACTAGATCATCTAATGGATCCTTCTGGTTGGTGTATTTGACATGTATTATTAACATATTAATATATTTGATAAATAATTTTTATACAATTTAGACTCAAGTTATATTGGTCATGTGGTATTTAAATTTTGGTGTTATTAGTTAATATATTGCGTTTAAGAGAGAATTACAAAATGAAACAAAATAATTTTTTTCTGTTTTCTTTATTTACGATGGATTTGCAAATTGAGATTGTCTTTGCGACCTGGAGTCCATCTTGTAACAAAAATTATGACGGGATTTGAAGCGGCAATTCTAGTTGCAATACTGTTAGCAAAAGCTTATGCGGCCGTTGTCATGGTTGCAATATTTGAAATTGTAAAT
>JAURVB010003848.1:0-11069 GCA_033002965.1 Piper betle
GGCAGATCCGCCGTCGGCTTAACCGAACCCAATAGATTAGCGAACGGTTCAGTCGCCGGTGACATTTCCGGGTCGGTTCACGAGTGAGACGAAACGGGATGTTACACAACCCCCCAACATTGTCCCCACCAACGATCATAAGTCCTACATAGGTACAATAACCTACTTAACTCCAGCATTGTCTAGTGTGGATGTCCAAAGTTTTATCGGTATAACTCGTTGGTTTAAACAATTCTCATTCAATTAATTTGTTAAGCATGGTCTCTAACATTGCTTTGACTTAACATCATAAAAACATAAAAATCATGTCTTTTAGCTTCCATTTTACTCTTTAATTAAATTAGCTAACATGTCTTAGGTTTTCCCACATCTTTTGATCAATGTCAAATCATGATTCAATTAAACTTTTTAATCACACAACAAACAACAAGACAATCAAAATGCTTCCCAAATTACGACTCAATGGACCTAGACAATAGCTTCTTGAGCTTTGGAATGTCTCAGTTATCACCTCTTAGTCTGATCAATGCAATAAGCATACTCATGTCACTACCCGACTAGAATGTACATATATCCATGCATGATATACCATGGCCAACGATTTATCATTCAACCAACATGTTAACAATTGTTACAACATGTATTTAACATCATACAAGTGTTATATAACCTTTAAACATAACATACATCATACATGAAGTTTAAACATCAATTAAAAAGCATTTTCAAGTTTTTACCATTAGTATTGTGGCGTTAGGGCTTAGTGTCATGGCAGCAGGGTTCAATGTCGTGGCGCTAATATTCACTAATTTTTGCTTTTTACGAGAGCCGTGGAGCTTGTCCTTTGTGGTTTTAGTGTTGTGGTGGTGCATTGTCTTTCCCACTTTTTCAATATGCAATGCCATGGCACTGCTAGCCATTGCTGGGGCATTGCACATAGGGTTACACAACATCCAATGACCATGAAATTTTAACCATAACTTCCAAACATATTATTTAATATTCTCCTAAAAGGAGTTTCAATTTTATGGTCTCTACTACATTTCACCATTAAATCATCTTCATATAGAGCAGTTTTCATCAATTCGGAAAGGAAGGAAAATCATATAATAATATATATATAATATATATATATATATTTAGAGGAGGGAGGCTGTACTACAGCACAGCCATCGGTTGTGCTGTAGTATTCCAGCCATTGGATTTAATCCAACGGCTGGATAAAAAAAGGGTGGCGTCGCCGGCACCGGCCGACGAGTCACCACCACCCCGGCCGACGCGTCGCCACCCCCCTGCCCCACCCATCGCCGCCCCTCGGCCGACGGGGCGGCGACGTAACCCCCTCGCCCCACCGCCGGGCGACACCACCCCCACCCCGTCCGGGCCACTGCCCCACAGTCACCCCGTCCCCCGCCTGCCACCCTGCCACGCGACGCCCCACCGTCCCCCGCCCACCACCCTACCGCGCGACGCCCCCGGCTCCCGCCCGCCCCTCCCCGTCCGCCACCCTGCCGTGCCGCGCCCCCGCGTGGCGACCCGCGACCACCTTGCCGCCGGCCCCAGGACCAACCCCGTCCCCTGTCGCCGCCGCCCCCCGGCCTTCGCCGTGACCAGGCACCCTTCCCGCCCCCTCCGTCGACGCTCGCTGTGGCGGCGCAGGCGGCCCCCTCATTTATTTATTTTTTTGATCTTGGCCGTTGGATTGAAACTTATTTCCTATATATATATATATATTCTCCATGTGAACTCTCAAAGGCCATCTACTGAGTAGCCATCAAGCTAAAGACTCAATAGCATTGTGAACTAAACTAGTGCTATGCCACTCTCAGAAAATGCCTCTCAATAATAACTGGTCCCACTATCGAGAAAAGCACATAACTTAAGCCCTCTACATACCTCAATGTAACTACTGGCCTAGAGCACAATGGTCGAGAACTGTCAAGTAGTTGCATTCAATACCCTTTGATACCATAAGTTTAGACATGCACTATACACAACAGTATCCATTTACTTCGTGCCACTCCGGCTGTGAGAAAGCTTAAGACGTAGAGTTGTTGAGATCCCTTGGGAATGGAACACTCCTCTCACTAATCTAGAGCTCGCTGCTACATGTGTATGTGCGCACTCATGGTATACGCAAGGTCAAATTCACCAACTCTCGTATCATTGAAAACTCAATAAAAATTATATATAGGGCTGGGAAGAGAACCATATAAGTAGGCCTAAAGGTCATATGAGGTAGAGCTAAGTTCAAAAACAATATGATGAATCTCATCTTTGAAGTTTATTAATCACAACAGTAAAATGCATCTAGATGGCTCATGTTAAGTAGGGTTCGATAAAAGCACTTAATCCGTCCAACTCTCTTGAAATCAAATCCACGATAGATTAGAGCAGTAAATCTGGGAAGAGTGCCAACAGACCTGTGGTCCAAGCTCGAAGCGTGTCTACACATTTAAAACAAGTTTAGACTCAAAAACCTACTTTGAAATCCACAACTCAGCATGATCTTGGTGTGTGCTTACATCAACGATATAAATACTCAAAAAAGGGCAATGTAGAACAAATAAATAAACAAATGTATGGCACATAAATTGAGACATGACTAGCAATAAACAAATCCAATAAATAAAAGAACAATCACTATGAATAATTGTGGATGAGTAACTTCAAGAAAAATAATAAATAATAAATAACATTTTAAACTCCTATGAAAATAGATAAATAAATAAATAAAACAATAAAAAATAATAAAATCATAAATATATAGATGAATAATAAGTACATAAAAAACACTATTCATGAATAACAATAATAATATAATTTCACTAAATAAATATGCTACTAAATGCGAATAAATATTAACACATACATGAGTAATTCAGTCAACAAACAAACAAAATAAAAATTAATTATGTAATTAAATAAATGAATAAATTGTTAATAGCAATTAATCATGAATAATAATAATATAATTATCAGATATATAAATATATGACTAAATATTCATAAATAAATAACATGAGAGAGAGAAATTAAATAATAAAATAATTAATTTATAAATAAGATATGATAACATGAATAAAATAATATCAATATTTAAATATATCATCAATAATAATAAATAATCATATGAACTTGAATCAAATTGACAAATATATAAGTAACTAGACAATAATGAATAAATGAATAATTAAATAAACAGATAAATAATTAATAAAGAAAAACACTTATAATGTCAAAATATACTAAATAATATAAATATTTATTTAAACTAGTGTAGGGAGCCTCAAATTATTGAAAACAGTGAAAAACCGAATGAAAACTAGTGGAAAGGATCAATTGACTCAACAAGGCAAGTCGCTCAAATCTGATCGAGTCATCTCGGCTGAGTTGAGCTACTAGGTGAGCTAGGCAACCGCTTAGCTGGGCTGGAACACAACAGGTATGGACCCAGACTTAGGCTGGCGGGCAAACAGTCATGAACAAAACTGGTCAGGTAGACAGGCATCGATATGGCTGATTGAGCAGGTGAAAATCAAACGGGCTAGCTATGCCCGTCGTCAAAAATGACCAATGGATGTAGGGTTGGCTTCGTCAGCCTGCATTCGCATTTGATCACCATGTTCTGAGCGCATCTAGGGTCAAAGAATTGACTTAGTCCAATATGGGGCAACACCCTTAAATTTCTCAAAAAATTAAATATATGCCTCCGTGCTAAACGGGGTGACAGGGTACAGTGGTGCAAGATGACTCATTATGCAGTTGGGATACCGGAGGGTGAGTCAATGGCAAATATCGGTAACTATAAGTTATGGGCCACGTAGCGTATGTGCGCATACATGGAATTATAGTTGGATGGGCAGCCACCCTCCCAGCATAATAAGAGCTCGACAGAGGCTCGTAATCACTAAAAGATTCAAATTTAGATATTGTGGAATATATTAACTTGTTTCTTGTAATTATATGACTTAGATTTTTTATTACTAATGTGGAATTGCCCCGCAAGTGTAAGTATGGAAGGATGGGTAAAGTCGGGGCAACTGGAAGACTTGGTGATTAGACTTTTGATTTTTTTCTTATTTGTTATTATACTTCTAGATTGTTTACATGACAGTGAGATTTTGGTTCAGTTCAGGGGCTTAGATTATTCCAAGCATTTATTAAATTAAATTTTATGTCATGGGTATATTTAAAATCTTGAAAATTAATTTATGAGACACTTAGTTTCATATAGTAATATTTAGCTTGTGGCTCGGAACGAGCGAGTCATTACAAGAAGCATTAACAAAAGTGTTAAACTTCTTAAAATTACCTCCACATTTGTCTCCCAGATTGATTTTGTATAGTGGACTCTGTTAAATTAGATGCATATTGAATAGCTTTCGTGATCAACCAAGCATCTTGTGTAGCTTATCATTATTTTCTTCAAGATTATGTGTAAGATCCTTGTTGGTAGAGATTTACTCTTCATGCCTTGGTTCAAGACTTGGAACTTTGGCTTTCAATCCCTCATTCTCCAAAGTCAAGGATTGAACCATCTTCTTCAAGACCCCTTTGCCTTTTCATCCCATGATCATCTTTTAATTTTAGGATCCATATGTCCATCGAGCACAACATGCCATAAATCAAAATCACACGATGTTAGAACCATCAAAGAAGGTGCTTTTGTAGATGATTGTCTTTCTAAAGCTTTTGGATTTCTCTCCATGGCCATCAGGAATCTTCGGATGGCCAAAATTTAGAAAACCTTCATCCGAACTCTCTGATACCAATTGAAAGAAATGTTTCGTTATGTAGAGGAAAACTAAAACACTTAAGAAAATTGTTAGTACTGATATATGTTATCTCAAGGATATTATCCTATGGAAATACTTAACAAATATAAGGTACTATATACAAATAATCACAACAAGTGCCGATGAACATGTGTAACCATACATGTTGCAACAATTTGTATATGAGCCCAAACAAATTAAAGAATAAAAATTGCAAGGGCATGAAGTTTTTAAAAGGTTCTAAACTTGTACTCCTCCATTCTACACCATTGTATCCAATGGTTAGGTAGGTCTTCTATGCTTTACTATGACCAACCTTTGAGTGTTACAACCACAGTGTTACAATCAACACATCCTTCACGAAGGACCCAAGTACTACACAAGCTACTTCTCCTTCACCAAACCCAACACTGAGTCGGCTTCACGGTCTACGTTTGCCCGTCCCTCCTTGACCTCAAGCTCAACTTTACAAGCCAAATTGACCACTTGTATTTACAACAACTCACACAACCCCACACCTGAAGTATCACACAACCACTAGTGCAAGCACACTCTCACTAATCACACTAGATTAGTGTTACAACAACCTCACAAGATCAATAAGATTTTTTACAACACAATCGCTCAAAAGATACAAATACAATAACCGTTCGTATTATTCGTAAGCTTGCATTCGCACAATCAAACTCTTCAACCTTTTTCCTAACTATCTTACCCTTTAGAACAGTTAAATCTCTATTGAATATTCGGATAATGGTTGCAACGACCCGTCCCATTTTGAGCCATGAGCCAAGTGTTACTATATGAAACTAAATGTGTCATAAATAATTTTTCTATTAATTGTCAAGATTTATAAACCATGACGTAAAATATAATATAATAAATACTCAGAATAATCTAAGCCCCATGAACCGAACCAAAATCCCATTGCCATGCAAACAACTAGAGAAAAGAATAGTCCAATAACATAATCCTCCACCTATCTCGACTCTACCCATCCTTCTATGCTCATACCTGCGGAGGCAAATCCGCTTTAGTGATAAAAACACTAAGTCATATAATTACAAGAAAAATTAATATATTCCATAACATCATTTATTTGACTTTTAGTGATTATGAGCCTATGCTGAGCTTTTAATATGCTGGGAGGGTGGCCACCCATCCAGCTTCAATCCCATGTATGCGCAAACACATTTTGTGGCCCTCAACCTGTAGTTACCAATATTTGCCATTGACTCAACCTTCTAGTATCACTAGTGCATAATGAGCCATCTTGTGCATTGCACCCAGTCACCCCTTTCGGCATGAGCGCAAGCATTTAATCATTCAAGAATTTTAAGGGTGCTGCCCTATGTCAGACTAAGTTAATTCTTTGACCCCGGTTGCGCTCGACGCATGGTGGTTGAATGTGGGCTCAGGCCGACCAAGACTCCCACATAGTAATTTTTTTAAGGGTGCTACCCTGTGTCAGACTGAGCCAATTCTTTGACCTCGATTATGCTTGGTGCATGCTGGTCAAATGTGGGCTCAGGCCTACCAAGATTCTAGAATAAGAATATATAACATTTCGAGTAATTATACGAAGCTAAAATTTTGTTTAGGCACCCGCAACTACTACATGTGATCTTAATATAAATGAAACTTCTCTAAAGTCTTCTCTTTGCAAGCAAAATGTGCTCTCAACTATTAAGTTGATGTTTTATTTAACAATCAACAGAATTCTCCTTTATATAGAAGAATATGTGTAGAATTCAAGAAGTTACTACATTAAATTTTATTAATGTGTGGAATTTCAGAAATCACTACATTAAATTTTATATAAAAGAACGTAATCACACATAACTATATTAAACACCAAGCATTTGTGTGATAATAAAAAGTAAAAAAAAATTAACTATTGAATTAATGCATATGTGTCCCCATCCCAAAAATTTAATAAATAAAACTATTTAAACTATTGTTTCGGTACTTTAAAGGTTATAATTGATAATTTATGATATTAATTTTTAAGAATAAATTCAATTAAATATTATTTATGGTTCATTTTAACATTTACAAAACCCTAAACAAAATAAGATAATTATTTTTTTCGGGGTTTCACAATGGCCATCCTTTTCCTTCATGCACCATGCTCCTTATAAAGCCTCATAATACCATATCTTGTATAACAGTCAACCACTTGAGCATTTATGTGGAGTATGCTCTTGCAAACTCCCATACAATTTACCCTCTTAAGTTTAATTTCAAATATATTTAACCATAATCAAAGTTTTAGGCTCCACATTGACATTCCGGTCTTCAAGGTCTATCAAATCTTCCTTCCTCGTCGAAGACAACGTGCAAGATTCCATGATCGAGACCATGCCATGTCCAATAAACATTATTTCCATGTCCATTAAATGTTACCAAATTCCCAAATTATTCCATGTGAAATTAAACTTTGAATAACCTTTCTCCAATTCCTCTAAACCTTATCATAGAGCAAATTATCATACAATCGACATGATATCATCATAATCAGAAATGGAGACGTCCAAGACTTTACAATCTCCCCATTTTTTATAGTGACAATAAATATAGCTTGTAACAATGTTTTAGGCCAATTCCTCATGAAATCTCCTCAACGCTTGGAGAAGATTAACTTCTCCACTTTAGCTCCTTAGCCCAACAAGTCCCCTCAACGCTTGGAGAAATCCAATGGTTCTGTGTTCCAAACAACAAATTCTTTGGCTATAAGAAAGTGTTAGCATTTATTAAGCTTATGTGATTACAAAAATTAAAACAAACATTCCCCTTACATTAATTATCACACTCCCCTATATACGGTAAACAGTAAATTATTATTTCTCCCACTTTGTCATTTCAAAAAGGCACTAAGTAAATGAGAGAAATAAAAATATAAAATTACTATTTTCGAGGAGTGATAGCTGGGTTGTACTCAAAGTGATATCCCCTCAAAGCTACGAAGTAGGTTACACAAAAATCCCGAATAAGCCGTTCTTGGTTCATCCTCACTTGAACCAGTAGATCATCAAAATTGCTCATTTGGTTATTCATCCCTTCAAGTTCCCCATCATGAATTATCATCTAAGCATTCACTATGCTCAATTGAGTATTTAACTGAGAAAAATGCAAAACTTGTGAGTCGAATCAAAGTATTACATTAGCGAACCAGTCGGTTCAACCGTTAGTTTGAGTCGAGTCAATATCATGAACCGCGAGCTGAGCCGAGGCCAAACGTGAGTTATGAGCGATGAGGGTCAAGTGTACATGAGTATATGATGATAACGTTGAAAAGATGTTGAGAAATGAGATATCAGAGTATATGAAAGTATGCGTTATATATTTTTATGTACATGATCGTAGAATTATTTTTAGGCTGAATAACGCATTAGGACGTATTATAGGGGCAATTTGGGTGGACTATTACTTATAGAACATGTCATTATAGTGTTATGGTGTGTCATATATTTTATAGAATATTCACCTATATTTAGTATTTTTTAGGATTTATTATGAGTGAGTTATTATTTTTGACTTGAGTCACCGCCAGCACCCCGCGCCCTTTTCTTCTCCCCCAAACCCTACTGGCTGTCGTGCCACCCCCATCGCCATCTAGTCACTGCCTCGACATCTTCTACGACCTTCCCCTGACTAGTGCGAAGTCCAGCTCCATCCATCCCGGCTGGATCTCCTCACCCACCACTGACAACCGGAGAGTCACCGCCTCCACTGATGTAAAGATTGTGAATATATATATATATATATATATAAAATATTCGACTCGGTCTGGGAAGGATCGAACGTTAGATTATCATTATTATTATATTATTATTATATTTTATTCTCTACCCGGTTAAATGAAATACAGGTGTTGGGGTGTTTTCCCATACCTTAGCCGTCATTTTCATCTTTTTTAAAGGGGGCGTCTTCCTTCACCCTATTTGTCTACTTCCCATTTTCTTCTCCTTTCTCTCCTTTTTGCTCTTCACTCTTGGCGACGTTCTTACACCTCGCCTTTGTGTCCTGTTCGGTATGCTTTCCTTGTCATTCTTTTACTCATTTTAGTTGCTGTTTTGTTTACCGGTAAACATGCATTTCATGACCGCCATGCTAATTTCTATTGCTTCATCAATTTGTGATCGCCTTGCTTTTGCTGTTGTTTTATCAACGTCCTATGCTATGTATAACTGAGTTGCAATCTCTAGCGTCTTATGATTTCTATGCATGGGGTTTGGATAGTGGGCAACGCCATGGGGAATTTCTTCGGTGCTTGTCAAGTTAAACATCCATACCAGTTCGTCGGCCAAGGCTCATGCTGTGCATGCTCACAGCACTTGGCTTAAGGTTGTGGGTTGTCGTGCGGGGAAAAGGGAGCATTCCCGGTAGTGCTGCTGGCCAGACGGTGTTCACCTTGCATTCCCGACGGTGCTGCTAGCCAAGCGTCGTGCGCCTTGGTGCAGGATTGGGTTTGTCGTGGATAGTTGTTGTAAAGCACAAACTTTAGGCTTCCAATTGGATTGTTGGGGAAGGTTATAGTTGATGGAGGACGTGATCTGGTTTTGGTGCCAAGATAAGGGTTGGAGAAGAAGGACGGGTCTATTTTTGGTGCCAAAGATGAGGTTTGGAGCAGATAAGAGTGTCGGGGAAGAAGAAGATGGTAAACTTGTAAATAACACTTGACTCGACATGGCTCGAGTTAAAAATAATATTAACTCGTAATAAATCCTTAAAAATTATTATTTTAATGGTTATGGGTTACAGATGCCAAACTAATTAATTATTGTATGAAATCACTATGAGTAATAAAAAATATGGTAATGATAAACTGTCAAAAATTAATCGATGTATTATAAGCTATTAATTTAAATCGGATGGTTATAAGTGATTAATGAAATAAAGATTTCACCTTTACCATATTAAATTTAATATTAGGTGAATAAAGAGATTATTTTAATAACGAGTCAGTAAGGTAGAAAATGGGTTATTAAACTATAATTGTGTAAAAATCACAAGCATTGAACCTAAATGGCATAATGAAAATAAATGAAGTTTGAACCCTTATTGAGTTGAATAATTTAAATTAATTGTACTAGTAATATCATTGAATTAGGATAATATAAATTATTTTAAATAATTTTATTTAGCAACTTAATTAATTAAATTGCTTTTAATAATAACAATGATTAAAGATTAAAACCGTAAATTAAATCGTCATGATCGTGGTTAAGTAATTATCATCTCAAAGGAAAATATACTAATAAATATAATTAAATATTTAATAATTATTTTACCATTAGTGAAGTGTCAATTATGATTTAGATAATTAATTTAAAATGTAAAGTATGACTTAAATGATTATGTCAGATGAATAATTAATTATCATACTACACTTGTTGTAAATCTTGAGAATTTAATATTTAATATTGTTGAATGTTCCATGCTTTAAGTAGTCGAATTTTGATAATGATATATATATTAGTCATGTAGTTGCATGCATTCCCACTCGAGTAAAATTATGCTTATATATAATTTTATGTTCTCGTTCAGATTAAGATCGTTGGTCACAATCACAGGTTCACTTACGAACTATCCAGGTTTATATGATTATTTGAAATGTTGTATTTTCCCTTTATGGCTGCCCTGGTTGGCCTAAGCCCAAATTCGACCACCATACACCAAGTGCAACTGGGGTCAAGGAATTGACTCAGTCCGATACGGGGCTGCACCCTTTAAAAATTACTATGTGGAAGTCTTGGTCAACTTGAGTTCAAATCCAACCACCATGTGCCGAGTGCAATGGGGTCGACTCAATTCGACACAGGGCAGCACCCCTGAAAGATTGAATACCTACCCCCATGCTGAAAGGAGTGACAGGGCGCAATGGCGCAAGATAGCTCATTATGCACTTGTGATACCAAGAGGGTGAGTTAATGGCAAATATCGGTAATTACATGCCGCGAGCCACGTAGCGTGTCTACGCTTGCATGCGATTGGAGCTGGATGGGGTGGCCACCCCTCCTAGCATAGTTGGAGCTCTACATAGGCTCATAAGAACTAAAAGTCTCGAGAAATGATAATAGGGATTATATTGACTTGTTTCATTTAATTATACAGCTTAGTGGTTTTATCAGTTTTGGACTGAGGTTTAAGAGTGTGGTTGGTGGTTCTTTTACCAACCTAGGTTTGGTGAATTGATAATAAATTGGACTTCCTTTTATTCTCTTGTTTATAAATGTGGCTATGGGAAATAGTCAGAGACTATGGGACTTTATTTTTATGTATTATCGC
>JAURVB010003850.1:0-20062 GCA_033002965.1 Piper betle
CTAGCTCTCGACCGTCCCACGAGCTAAACCCCGTAACAATAACCAACCATATTGGTTTATCTATATTTATTTCATAATATTTAGGTTCGAGTCTTGTAATAAAAATCATGGTTTTTACAATCTCCCCAACTTAGAAATATTTCGTCCCTGAAATATTATAACAGCAAGATGATAAGCATGATTAATTATTCTTCAGGATCTCAGGCTGCTCTTGTTGTTGCTTCAGGGGCTGGCGACACTCATTTTGCAGGTGTCCCGTCTTTCCGCAATTGTAGCACCAACGGGGCTCACTGCATAACCCTGAATGCATCTTGTTGCAGTTTTTACATAGTCGATACGAAATCTCCTAAAACTTCCTTTTAGTGTTCCCATCGACATTCCATTGATAGGTCTGCTGTTGGTGTTCTGCAGACCTCTTTTTGCTACTACCCTAGTTGGCATTCTTATGTTGCATAGTAGCCTTCCCCTGTTTCTATGCACGGACATAGTCGTACACTAACTCATGAGCAGTGGCTGCCTCAATCACTTTGGTTATAGTGCCTCTTGGTGTCGTAACAACCCTACTCCTCAATTCAGGCTTCAACCCCCAAAAATTTGTCTGCTCTGGCCCGAACAGGTTCCAGACTCCCAGATGCAAATCTCTCCAATTGCAAGAAATTTTTTACATACTCTTGGACTGAATCATCCTTCTGAGTTAGAGTGGCAAATTCCTGTGCTTTCTTCTGGACAACAGACTCAGGAAAATATTGTCCATTAAAAGCTGTTACAAATTCCGCCCAAGGAATGGACGAAATCTCCCGTTGATGTAACACAGCCTTCTCCATGGACTTCCACCAATAGGATGCTTCCTCCTGAAGCATGCATGTCACCAACCTCACTTGACGGCGATGAGGCACAGAGAGAGCTTTAAATGCTTTTTCAGTAATGTCCAACCAGCTCTCCTCCTTCATTGGATCAGTCGCTACAATGAATACCTCAACTCCGTTCTTGGGCGCTACCAATTGTCGGACTACCGGTGGCACCGAGTTTGGAAGTTCTCCTCACTCACCCGGGTCAGTTATTCTTACCCGCTCTTGGGCGCTCCCCTGATCCCCATTTGGGACGTTTCTAGGACCCGCAGCAGAATTTGGAGCTCCATTCCCTGTTACCAATCCCGGTAATTGCTGTGCTATGTTTTGCATCACAGAACTTGTATTATCTGAAGCCTGCGCTAGTCCCTGTATGGCTGTAATAATTTGGCCTAACGCACTCTCCACGTTCGTGTCCGACTGCGCAGCTTGGCTGGACTTCCTTCGGGTGCCTGCCATTTAAAATTTTTTTCGTTAAGTAAAAAAAAATTTTTCCAATGATAACTTAGGTTTGTTAGTGAGTCCACTTATTCCCTAATGACATACCCCATTAGAGAAAGATAAATATTGGACTCTTCAACAAGGTACTTGAGTCATAAGATGTGAGCTTTTGGGAAACCTTGCTCTGATACCACCTGTAACGACTTGGGCATTTTTCGCAACATTGTGCGCCTAGCTGGCCAGGTGTTACTCACAATTAAGTACATTCCACTATTTATGTTTATTTTAATATGTGGTGGAGCGATTCTGCTATACTCCAAAACAATGCGGAGGAGGTATCTGCTGTGATCCGCACACCCCGGCCGTAGCCCTTTTGTGGGGAGGCTACCGCTACCGTCTCCGGTGCCCGTGCCTCGAACACCCCGGCCGTAGCATTTTTGTGGGGAAGCTATCAGTGCACTCACGTGATTGCTACGCCCCGTTTGTGGGGAAGCTCTCACTACCAATTCTAGTGCCAATGCCTCACACACCCCGAGCGTAGCCTTTTTATGGGGAGGCTATCACTGCACTCAGGTGAATGCTACGCCCCGTTTGTGGGGAAGCTCTCACTACCAATTCTAGTGCCAATACCTCACACACCCCGGCCATAGCCTTTTTATGGGGAGGCTATCACGCACTCTGGTGAATGCTACGCCCCGTTTGTGGGGAAGTTCTCACAGCTAATTCTAGTGCCAGTGCCTCACACACCCCGGCCGTAGCCTTTTTATAGGGAGGCTATCACTGCACTCAGGTAAATGCTACACCCCGTTTCTGGGGAAGCTCTCACTGCCAATTCTAGTGTCTGTGCCTCACACACCATGGCCGTAGCCTTTTTATGGGGAGGCTATCACTGCACTTAGGTGAATGCTACTCCTCGTTTGTGGGGAAGGTCTCACTGTAAATTCTAGTGCCAGTGCCTCACACACCCCGGCCGTAGCCTTTTTATGGGTAGGCTATCACTGCACTCCAGTGCAATGGAGGAATCGTTGTGCCTCGCTCACCCCAGTCGTAGCCATTTTGTGGGGAGGCTACCACTACCGTCTCCAGTGCTTGTGCCTCGCACACCCCGACTGTAGCCTTTTTGTTGGGGAAGCTATTAGTGCACTCAGGTGATTGCTACGTCCCGTTTGTGGGGAAGCTCTCACTACCAATTTTAGTGCCAATGCCTAACACACCCCGGCCGTAGCCTTTTTATGGGGAGGCTATCACTGCACTCAGGTGAATGCTATGCCCCGTTTGTGGGGAAGCTTTCACTGCCAATTCTAGTGCCAGGGCCTCACACACCGCGGCCGTAGCCTTTTTGTGAGGAGGCTATCACTGCACTCAGGAGAACACTATGCCCCGTTTGTGGGGAAGCTCTCACTGCCAATTCTAGTGCCAGTGCGTCACACACCCCAGCCGTAGCCTTTTTATGGGAAGGCTATCACTGCACTCAGGTGAATGCTATGCCCCGTTTGTGGGGAAGTTCTCACTGCCAATTCTAGTGCCAGTGGCTCACACACCCCGGCCGTAGCCTTTTTATGGGTAGGCTATCATTGCACTCCTGTGCGATGGAGGAATCGCTGTGCCTCGCTCACCCCGGCCGTAGCCTTTTTATGGGGCGGCTATCACTACTCCAAAACAATGTCGATGCATTACACAATTTACGCACATAATATGACCCCGTGTCGGACTGAGTCAATTCTTTGACCCCGGTTGCACTCAGTGCATGGTGGTCGAATCTGGGCTCAGGCCGACCAAGGCTACCAATAAGGAAAATACGATGTTCTACCTATTATACGTACCTGACTTGTGATTACGTCTAACTATGAACTGTTAACCCTAATACAGTAATGGGGAGGTCGCCTGGGACGGACATGAGGGATGAAATACTCCCTCCTCCTGCATATATATACACTTCAACCATTCCCTCCATTAAATTCTCATACCCCATCGACCATTGGTATTTCCTAGGTTCAACGAGCCCCTTCATTAAATTCTCACACCCTATCATCCATTAGTATTTCCTAGGTTCAACGACCCCTTGATTAAATTCTCACACCCCATCATCCATTAATGAATAGGTATTTTCTAGGTGACCTTAAGTCGAACCATGATCGGTCGACTAGATAACTAACCATATTGGTTTATCTATATTTATTTCATAATATTTAGGTTCGAGTCTTGTAATAAAAATCATGGTTTTTACACCATCGCAATGCAAGTCGCCGCTACTAGTGAACTGCCTTCGGTTGCCACCATTATCTCACCACTTACCATCGCAGACCAAAACCAGCCTCCTTTGGTCCATAGATGAAGAAATCAGACGATTCCACTTGGAATTGGCCGATTTAGATTGGATCGGAAGTAAATCATATTCAAAACGGGCATAAAATAGGGTTTTTTTATAAAATGGTCGATGAATCAACTGATTCACCCCGATTCCAACCGATTCATGGCCGATTTGGAATTGGGGTACATCGAGAAGATTTGGTTTATATAGGTAAATGATAAAAATACCCTAGGTATGATATTAAATAAATTATTTACGCATGGGTAAAAGTGGAATCAAATTTTTAAAAACCTAAAATCTACCTCCTTGACCCTTCCTCCGCCTGTCTGCCGCCACTGACCTCGCCCCTCCCTCTGCCGCCACCGCTAACCCATGTATCATCCCTTGCCTCCGCCCCTCCCTCCACCGCCGCCCCTTGCATCCACCCGTCTGCCACCACCCCTTCCCTCCGGCAGTCTGTTGCCGCCCCTTCCCGCCGACCTCATGTGTCACCCCTTGCCTCCCCTCCCTCCACCGAAGCCCCTTGTCTCCGCCCTCCCTCCGTTGGTTTGTTGCCGCCCCTTCCCTCCAGCATCTGTTTGTAAAGTTGCAATTTTTTAAAAAATTTTTCATGCTTGCCATTTCTATTAGTTCTAATTTAGTACAACTTTTATGCTGTGCAAATTTGGCGTTTGTTCTATCTGCTGTTTGTTGATGAGGGTCTTGATGATGAATTTGGTGCTCATTTCTTTTTTATATGGCATGATTTTTGCTGTAAATTTTGATATGATATCATCAGTGTGCAAATTTGTTGTTTGATGTGGGGCATGATTTTTGCTGGAACTAGACAATGTCACTATTGATTTTTGTAGATTTGTTGATGGTTGATTACAGAGACAACGAGGAAACTTGGGATATTGGTGATTGCAGATGAGGTTTATGGGCATATTACTTTCGGGAGCAATCCTTTTGTACCCATGGGGACGTTTGGATCCATTGTTCCCGTTTTGACGCATGGGTCCTTATCTAAGAGGTGGATGGTTCCTGGGTGGCGGCTAGGTTGGCTTGCAGTGACGGACCCTGATGGCATTTTGAAGAAAAACAAGGTGTTTTTGAGCTACTCTTGTTCCTTGGTTGTTAATTCAGTTTTGGTAGTAAGGCTATTTAGGATTTACATTCTTTTGCATTCATAGTTGTAAATTGTAATGTAATAGTTTGTTATATATGCTTGTTGCAGATTCTTGATTCCATCCAGGGGTACCTTAATATCTCATCTGACCCTCCTACCTTCACACAGGTTTTTGATTATTTATATTATTAGGAACTCTGTGTTTGTTGTCATGATTATTCAAACTATTGGTGCTTGTAGATTGAATGCAATTTAGACATTTTTTTTGGCAGCAGCATGTTTTGAAGTGAAGGTCTCTCTGTTTTTCTACTCAGTCAATTATCAATAACAGCAAAAAATTATTTTAAAATAGTTTTTTTTGTGAACACGTCATTGACATTTTTTCTGTGAAGATGATAGGATTGTCACTTAAGTTTTTGATGTTTATAATGCATGTTCTAAAAGCTGTCATGAGACTTCTATGGTGAACAATTTTTTATTTAACCGTAGCTAATGAATAACAGTATATGATCATGGTTTGTTGTCTGAAGTTAGTGAACCCTTTTGGTAATGTGACTTGAATTACCATTAAGTTTGGCTGATCCTCAACGTCGTCTTGGTCTAATTTGATTAGGCTGCACTTCCTCAAATTCTCAATGAAGCAACAGATGAGTGCTTCAGAAAGATAACCCAAAGATTGCAGTAGACAACTGACTTATGTTATACCCAATTAAAAACGATTGACTGCCTTGCCCTCATAAACCAGAAGGTTCCATGGTTGCAATGGTCAGAAAATATTATCTTTATAAATAAATGTGGTTTTTTTCATTTTAATTAGAGATGACTTTGAGTTATCAGCTGATTTGAATTAATAACTTATGCTATATGCATGCCTAATGTAAGTCAAACTCAATTTGGCTCTTCTGGAAAAATAGATGATGATTTGGATTTTTGCTGCAAGCTGGCCAAGGAAGAAAAAATTATCATTCTGCTAGGTAAGATAGTTGTAAAATTAACTATTATTTCATCAACGATTCTTCTCTTGTCTTATAAACGTATATAATTTTTTGGAGGGGCACATTTCCTGGAAATTTTGTGATATAATGAAATCTAAACATACTGGTTTTTGGAAATTGTAGTCTTGTGATGATAAATGGTGATGATCTTTTGCACTTGTATTAAACTATAAACTTGTGTATTTGTGTTGAGAAATTTTGTAATTATGTATTTCATGTATTTATGTTATAAGTTGTAAAATTTTTTTATATAAGCGATTTAGACCAATTTAACTGAACCGATTCCTGACCGATTCAACTGAATTGATTTAGACCTATTCGATCTGATTCAATGACTCCCTTGAAAACCGATTCCAATTTCTATTCTGATTTTTGCAACTATGCTTTGGCCGACAATTATCACTTCGCCCACTGTCCATGATTAGTTACTCGTTTGGTTGCCGAACCCTCGAGTTTCTTTGTAATACCTTGATTTCAGTTTACCTAAGAACCGAATCAAAAATGTTACGATCGAGTCAAGTCATGTTTAAAGTTGTTGGTCGATAAGACTCGATTGATATAATAGATCGAAACAACCTTCTTGGTGCCATGAGAATGGAAGACATTATCAAATATACATCAAAACACATCAAATATAAATAAAAGGAAGAAAGAAATAATTCCGACAAGCTTAAGTGTGTGTAGCGTTTATCTATCCTTCCACCAAAGTCAACTCAGGATTTGCAAGACCTATATATATTATATGAAAAACGTTAGTAACGAGTGTTGTTAGTCCAAAAAATAACTAATACAATTTGGAAAATTGGTATTCTATTACCCACGAAAATTTATAAAACTTTAGAATTGCCTCACATTGGGCAGTAAGCAAACATACTTAAACAAATGCTAGCTCGCATTCATGGCTCATAATCATATTCATACATACAATGCTTATGCCTTCACAGCTTCCATATCACCTGCCATGATACTCAAGTGGCAAAACGAACAGTTAAGTTAGTGCTATAAATTTCGGAAATGTGCTACATTACACATTATTCTCATACACTGCACTACCTTAGGGTTTGAAGGAGTGCTAGTGCGCGGTCCATACATATCTCCGTACCACTAATTCTCTTATTCGTGAAATCCATAAAATGCACATACTTATATAATAAGCTTAAGGAAGAGGCTTGTATCAAATTTTTTAGAGCTTTAGTTCAAAAGCCAACAAGGGTTCTCATTTTTGTAGGTTTATTAAACATGTGTAGAAAACATGACTAAATGGCCTGACATTAGAGGGATCCGATAAAATACCGCCGATGTTGTCTTACCTCTAAAACACAATTAAACTATACACATAAGGAGTCAAGCAGAGAGGGAGAGTCCTACGGACCTATGGTCTAAGCTCCAAGCGTATCTGCACATCTATGGTGAGCTCAAACTCCGAAACTTACAACAGAACCCACTACTAAGTAAAATACTAATATCTCTATATGATGAATGCTCGTGGTGTGTGCCCATATCATCAATACATCACAACAAAATGAATAATACTAACAAACCGAACAGTAGTGGCATGACCGAACGAGTAATCGATAGTCATAGATAATTAGATAAATTAGATAAATAATAAACACATAAATTTGAAAAATACTCTAATTGTAAAATATTAATTAATTATACTATATAAATATACAGGTAAACACAAGTAAATATCAACATATACTTGTGTTAGTAAACATATAAATAAATAAGTAAATAATAAGTCAATAAATAAATAAACAAATACTTAATACTCATTAATCATGAATATTAATAATATCATATTCATACAATACAAGAATATATAATTAAATACACATAATTAATAACATACACATAACGAACAAATATATATATATATATATATATAATTTAATACACATAATAAGACTAATATTCATTAGTAAATATAATGTTAATAATATCAAATAAATGTGTAAACATTCATCATACATGATAAACATATAAATAAAAATAAATAAATAAATAAATAATAAATCAAGAAAAATCATCATAACATCCAATCATGCTAAATCATGTGAATATGCATTTGAACTAATATAGAAGTTCTCAAATTACTGAATACGGTCCAAGAACGGGCGAAATCAGTCTAAAATAAGCTGACCTGGACTGAACTGAGATAAACCAGACCAAACTGAATAGGCTGAACCAACCTGGTCAGGGTTAAATAAACTACTGGGTTGACTTGGCAGACATGACATAGCGTGAACAGGTGGACGCAGGCACGACCAGGCAGGTAAACGGGCTGAATGGGGGGGGGGCGGCAGTGCCCGTTGCTAGAAAGCACCGACGGTGGCGTGGCTGTTTCGCCACTAGTAAGGATTGATAGGGAGCGTCATGGGGGAGGTCCTGGTGGTGACAATCGAAGGAGTCCGGCCACTGGCTGGCCGAAAAGCGGGCAGTGTTACCGGCGGGTACGGCAACGTTGTCGGGGGTGATTGAGGTCGTGTTGGTCGTCATGGGTTGTCTCAAAATGTAGATCTCAGTGAGGGGGAGCTGTGTGGGTGGTCGTATCGGCCAGAGGCAGCTCGCCGTCACTAGAAAATGGTGGCAGTGGTGATGAACAGTGATAAAAATAACTCAGTTGCCGACGGTCAACGGCGCCGGTGGTCGTGAGTGATATGAATGGAAAGATAGCCGTGAGGTGGTCACGGCCATACGAAATGGGTGGCCCAAGTAGGACCGGTGTCTCACCATCGGCGAGCCCAAGTGGTGGCAGTGGTAATGGTGGAAAACACTGAAAACGGGAGAAAACTTCTATAAATAGATGGGTGATGCTAGGGTTGAGTGCGTGGCCCAAATCTTGCCATGTGGCATGATCTTGATGTCCACAACTCGTGTCCTAATGGGACCCACCTATGGGTATGTGTAATATATATATATATAGACGGAAAGCTCGGATCAAGACTGTCCAAAGTTGAAACTGACTCGAGTCCTAAAAATGACTCTATAGGCAGGAATCGATGAAAGAAGGCTAAATGGGTCTTGAACCCTGAACTCAATCAAGCTAGGCCCACAGGGGCACAATCAAGTGATCCAAGATTCCTATACTCATGCAAATATAATACCCACAAATCCCAAACGGATACTAAACATTATAACGACTTAGATCTAGGTTTAAAATCCTGGCTAACTCATAAAAATCATATATATACCTCATGTATACACTGATAACTAATGCTCTCCTGTATCTTATCTGAAACTATTATATACATGCTTGGCATACTCAACCTCCATAACATGCTCATATAGCCATCTAGTCATCATACTTAATATTCTTAAAATTGTTTTGGCTCAAGCTTGCTCGATTGACTCAAGATTGCCCAAACTCGACAAAACTAAAATTGGGTAAATATCTGATTTACATCAATGTTCTACTCCATGTTCCTCATTGTGCTAGCCTGTCTCATGGCCAGAAGCCATGGTGAAGGTTAAATTACCACTCAATCTAAGAAGATGGAGGCACCACGTCAACCTAGTGCAAGAACATCTTCGACAGCAATGAGAATCTCAAAAGGGGTGGTTTTGAAAAGACGGTGGTAGAAAATATCATAGATGTGGAAGACCTCAATGAGCACCATGATGGCTTTCTCGAGCTCATCCAAGCACAACTATGCGAGTGGCTTGATGACTGCCCCGAAAACCAAGGTGGCACTTCCTCAAATTCAGGAGTTCTACCACACCTTGGACTAGGTAAACGATAGATACTACAAGCTGAAAGTGGATGGGAAGATTTCCATCTCTGGTTGAGACACATTGCCAAAGCCCTTGGTGAGTTGGAGGATGGGGACAAGACCTACTTTGACAACATCCAAATGGATTATTTCTTGAAAGAGTTAATGGAGGCGGATGAGTAGTAGGAACCGTGCTCAACTTGGGAACTCTGTTCTCCAACTTTGTGGTAGTCAAGGATCTCACAAGATTGGCTTTCATCTTTCAGCAAGTTCTCTCCCCGCCATTCTACCACAAGTCGGCCATCTCAATGAGCTATCCACATTTGTCATCTACACTTTGTGGAGGGTCCTCTTCCCTAGGAAGGATCAGCTTGTCATCCCTCATCCTCAATCATGTGTTCTGGTGCCGGAAGGAGAGCATGCTTTCCGTATGCCAGACTCCTCACCTGCTCTTCTTTCTAGCATGAGGAAACATGACTCGGCGTCACCTCGATCCTCACTCCCAAGATGGTGAACCTCAATGCAATTTTTTACAAATTGGTCTTAAGGGAAACAAGAAGAGGAAGACAATTGAAGCCTTTGCCTCTAGAGCACCACCAGAGGAGCCAACACTATAAGTGGAAAGCCTTGCCGATGATGATAAATTTTTTACCAACCTCAACACGGAGGAGGATGAGGCAAGAGAAGACCAAGCATGTAACGACCCACCCGTTCTGAGCCACGAGCCAAGTGTGACTATATAAAACTAAGTGTCTCATAAATTAATTTCCTACGAATTTTTTAGATTTTTAATAATTCCACAACAATAAATTTAATATATAAATGTTCGGAATAATCTAAGTCTCATGAACCGAACCAAAATCCCAATGTCATGCAAACATGCTCATACCTACGGAGGCAATTCCGCGTTAGTGATAAAAATAATAAGCCGTATAATTAAATAAAACAAGTCCATAAACTCCCTATCATTATCTATAATAATGGCTGTTGTGACCATTCTAATATGACCATTTATTAGCTGATGGTTCAGTCCACCATGCCCATTAGTTGGTTGATGGGTCAGTCCACCATGTCTATCTATTAGCTGATAGGTCAGTCCATTATGTCCATTATTGGCTTACGAGTCCAATCCGCCATGTCCATTATCGGCTGGTGAGTCCAATCCACCATGTCTGTTAGTTGGTTGATAGCTCAGTCCACCATGTCCATCTATTGGCTAATAGGTCAGTCTACTATGTCTGTAATTGGCTGGCGAGTCCAATCCTCCATGTCCAATTTATTGGTTGATGGGTCAGTCCATCATGTCCATTACCGGTTGGCGAGTCCAATCCTCCATGTCTGTTATCGGCTGGCAAGTCCAATCCACCATGTCCGTAATTTACTGGCGATTCCAATCTGCCATGTCCAATTTTTTTACTGATGGTCAGTCCATCAAGTCCATTATCGGCTGGTGAATCAAATCTGCCATGTCCGATATCGGCTAGTTAGTCCAATCCCCCATGTCCATTATCGACTGGTCAGTGCAATCCACCATGTCCATTAGTTGGCTGATGGGTTAGTCCACCAAGTCCATATATTGGCTAATGGGCCAGTTCACCATGTCTGTAATTAGCTGGCGAGTCCAATCTGCCATATCCAATTTATTGGCTAATGGGTTAGTCCATCATGTTCATTACCGGCTAGCAAGTCCAATCTGCCATGTAACACCCCAAATCCGGTTCACACTCGTGAACCGAACCGGCATATTACCAGCCCCGGTTAGGTCGGCTAACCCGAACTTAACTCATACGAATCCAATCTCAGCGTCTTAAGATGTAGATACGACTTGTCATGCATAGATAAATGCATAAAACCCTAACATGATACTACATGGATGACATGCAACCTAAATTTCACATCATTATAATTACGATAAAAATTCTGAAATAAAACAGACAGGGTCTCCCCTAAAAGTGCAATTATGAGCCCACCCTGTCAAAATAATATATATATATATATATAAATGTACACACATGCATCCAAAATTTCATTCACACAAAATCTAACATCTTATGAATTCATTCTAAAGCTAGGGTTTCAACCCACCACGCTTCCGCTGCGCATCTCTGATCATGTTCACATTCTATCATGTCTCATGCATTTGAACATGTCATTCATAATATAATAACATAATAGCACAATATTAAACATTAAGAAATCTAACATGTATGTGTGTACAAGACCTCATTGCTCCTACATATAGTATAAAAACACGTCACTAACAAGTGTTACTGGTCTGGAAAATAAAATAACTATAACAAGCTAGCTATGAGAGCAAACTCTCATATGAAAGAAAACATCATATACTCCACGTGAACAATCTGAAGGGCACTACTGAGGAGCCACTGGGCTGCAGACCCGGTAGCATCCCGAACTTACTGATATGCTACTGGTACTGTGCCGCTCTCGGCACTTCCTTTTCAGTACTTGTAACAACCATGATTTTTATTACAAGACTTGAACCTAAGTATTATGAAATATTATTTCGATGAATGGATATGGTTGGTTATCAAGTAGACCGGTCACGGTTCAACGTAAAGCCAAACCCTAACCTTAGAGAAGACGTAAGGCCAAACTCTGGCATTAGGGAAGACGAACCCAACCTAGAGAATACTGATTCATGAACGGATGATAGGGTAAGAGAATTTAATAAAGGGACTCGTTGAACCTAGGGAATACCTATACATGAATAGATATGAGAATTTAATTGAGGAACTCGTTGAAGCATATATATATAGGAGGAGGGGGTTAGGGAGGAAAGGCAGTCCACTCCTTCTTGCCTCCTCTCCAGTGCCTTTCCATTGTGGTGTAAGTATTTCATACTTCTTCTTAGTTTCTTTTCCATTAGAACTCTTACAGGCATGGTTGCAACGTATAAATTCATTAGAAATACCTTGCTAAGTTGCTGGAACTTTTTGGTATAAATTACAATAGGTCTTTGGGTGTTGAGAAATTGTATGGTTGCAAATTAGATGGCAGATATGAAATTCACGTTTGACTAGTTTCAAGAAACCCTATTTTTTTAGCCGCACTGTTCAAAATCTAATAATGGACATGTCGGAATGGAATAGACAGTCCATAAATAAATATCGGCCAATAGGGGGTACGGTGGAATGGACCCATCGGCTCAACCTAATACAGTGGTACGGTGGAATGAACCCATCGGCCAATAGGGGGGTACGGTGGAATGGACCCATCGGCTCAACCTAATACAGTGGTACGGTGGAATGGACCCATCAGCCAATAGGGGGTACGGTGGAATGGACCCATCGGCTCAACCTAATAAGTGGCACGATGGAATGGACCCATCGGCCAATAGGGGGTACGGTGGAATGGACCCACCGGTTCAAACTAATACAGTGGTACGGTGGAATGGACCCATCGGCCAATAGGGGGGTACAGTGGAATGGACCCATTGGCTCAACCTAATAAGTGGTACGGTGGAATGGACCCATCGGCCAATAGGGGGTACGGTAGAATGGACCAATCGGCTCAACCTAATAAGTGGTACGATGGAATGGACCCATCGGCCCAACATAATAGGGGGTACGATGGAATGGACCCATCGGCTCAACCTAATACAGTGGTACGGTAGAATGGACCCATCGGCCAATAGGGGGCTACGGTGGAATGGACCCATCGGCCAATGGGGGTACGGTGGAATGGACCCATCGGCCCAACATAATAGGGGGTACGATGGAATGAACCCATCGGCCAAAAGGGGGCACGATGGATTGACCCATCGGCCCAATATTTTATAGTGGCAAGGTGGACTAACCTATCAGCCAATAGAACTACAACATAATAGGGGGTACGATGGAATGAACCTATCGGCCAATAAAGGGGCACGATGGACTAACCCATCGGCCCAATATTTTATAGTGGCACGGTGAACTAATCCATCAGCTAATAGAACTACAACATAATAGGGGGTACGATGGAGTGAACCAATCGGCCAATAAGGGGGCACGATGGACTGACCCATCGGCCCAATATTTTATAGTGGCATGGTGGACTAACCCATCAGCCAATAGAACTACAACATAATAGGGGGTACGATGGAATGAACTCATCGGCCAATAAAGGGGCATGATGGACTGACCCATCGGCCCAAAATTTTATAGTGGCACGGTGAACTAATCCATCAGCCAATAGAACTATAACATAATAAGGGGTACGATGGAGTAAACCAATCAGCCAATAAGGGGGCACGATGGACTGACCCATCGGCCCAATATTTTATAGTGGCATGGTGGACTAACCCATCAGCAAATAGAACTACAACATAATAGGGGGTACGATGGAATGAATCAATCGGCCAATAAGGGGCACGATGGACTGACCCATCGGCCCAATATTTTATAGTGGCACGGTGGACTAACCCATCAGCCAATAGAACTACAAAATAATAGGGGGTACGATGGAATGAACCAATCAGCCAATAAGGGGGCACGATGGACTGACCCATCGGCCCAACATTTTATAGTGGCACGGTGGACTAACCCATCAGCCAATAGAACTATATCGAGCTTGATTCCGACATGGGTATGTAGGCCAATCAAGATTGTTTGATTTCAGCTCAAATAAGGTAGAATAAAAGTATGATAGGATAGTCAGGTTAGGAGTATGGGTAATAAATGGGACTTCTTTTTATTTTGTTTTGAGTTATAAATGTGGCTATTGGAAATGGTCTAAGACTGTGGGAACCATTATCTTATAACTTATTTCTCGGCATTTAGTAGTTTTATTTTGGTAACACCTGGCCAACAAGGCCCACAATATTGTTAAAAATGGCCGGGTCATTACAGGTGGTATCAGAGCAAGGTTTCCCAAAAGCTCACATCTTATGACTCAAGTACCTTGTTGAAGAGTCCAATATTTATCTTTCTCCACTAGGGTATCTCATTAGTGAATTAGTGGACTCACTAACAAACCTAAGTAATCATTGAAAAAAAAATTTTTTTTGAACCTAACGGAATGTCGATGGGAACCGCAAAAGGAAGTTTCAGGAGATTTCGTATCGACTATGTAAAAATTGCAACAAGATGCATTCAGGGTTATGCAGTGAGCCCCGTTGGTGCTACAATTGTGGAAGGACGGGACACATACATAAGGCTGTCGTCAGCCTCCGAAGCAACAACAAGAGCAACCTAAGGCTCCGAAGATATAGTTAATCATGATCATCCTATTGATGTTATAATATTTCGGGGACGAAATATTTCTAAGTTGGAGAGATTGTAACAACCATGATTTTTATTACAAGACTTGAACCTAAGTATTATGAAATATTATTTTCGATGAATGGATATGGTTGGTTATCAAGTAGACCAGTCACGGTTCAACGTAAAGCCAAACCCTAACCTTAGAGAAGACGTAAGGCCAAACTCTGGCATTAGGGAAGACGAACCCAACCTAAAGAATACTGATTCATGAACGGATGATGGGGTAAGAGAATTTAATAAAGGGACTCGTTGAACCTAGGGAATACCTATACATGAATAGATGTGAGAATTTAATTGAGGAACTCGTTGAAGCATATATATATAGGAGGAGGGGGTTAGGGAGGAAAGGCAGTCCACTCCTTCTTGCCTCCTCTCCAGTGCCTTTCCATTGTGGTGTAAGTATTTCATACTTCTTCTTAGTTTCTTTTCCATTAGAACTCTTACATGCATGGTTGCAACGCATAAATTCATTAGAAATACCTTGCTAAGTTGCTGGAACTTTTTGGTATAAATTACAATAGGTCTTTGGGTGTTGAGATATTGTATGGTTGCAAATTAGATGGTAGATATGAAATTCACGTTTGACTAGTTTCAAGAAACCCTATTTTTTTAGCCGCACTATTCAAAATCTAATGATGGACATGTCAGAATGGAATAGACAGTCCATAAATAAATATCGGCCAATAGGGGGGTACGGTGGAATGGACCCATCGGCTCAACCTAATATAGTGGTAAGGTGGAATGGACCCATCAGCCAATAGGGGGTACGGTGGAATGGACCCATCGGCTCAACCTAATATAGTGGTACGGTGGAATGGACCCATCAGCCAATAGAGGGTATGGTGGAATGGACCCATCGGCTCAACCTAATACAGTGGTACGGTGGAATGGGCCCATCGGCCAATAGGGGTACGGTGGAATGGACCCATCGGCTCAAGTTAAGTGGGATCCTCGAGGGGTTATTAATCCGGAAATCTGTTCGGTTAAATGGCCCGAGTTAAGTGGGATCCGATAAAACGCCACTTAACCCGTCCTGCAGGCAATAAATTAAACATACAATAGAAAGAGTAAATCAGAAACGAGTCCTAAACGGACCTGGTAGAAGCTCCAAGCGTGTCATCGCCCCTAGCCGGCGAGCTCCTACCCCGTACCTACACATCAAAACTAAATACTAACGCCCGCTAACTAAATGATGCATCAAACTCAATAAACATCAATCACAATCAATAATCATAAATATGAAAATAATTTTACTCATCCTATTCCTACCAATTTTATTGTATTTTTTCCTAAGTTGACTCGATTAGCATGCTCAACTCGATCTACCTTATTAGATCACTCACTATTCATTCTCAATTAATTGCATCATGCAATCATCACTACACTCATACTCATACATTTATCATGACAATTATTCAATTCTAGCATGTTATACTAACAATCATAATCAATTTTAAATAACTCAATCGGAGGTAATTATACCTTACGTAGTCGGCAATTGGCGATAGCGAAGGTTTCGTCGCGTGTCTAGGGCGACAGCTAAGGTTTCGTCCCCTGGCTCGAACGGGCTCGACTGGGTGAGTCCCGCAGAAGATCTGGTGAATTCCATTGAATTCCAGAAATTCTAGTTTTCTGGCAGCTGCTGGCGGTTTTCCGGCGGCTTCCGATGGTTTTCCGGCGACAATTGCCGGCGGCGTCTATTGGCCGGAAAGTGGTCGTGTTGGGTACCCTCGGAACCGGCTCGGCGAGCCCGACTCATCTATGTGGTCGACCTGACCAACTAAGGTGGCGGCTCGCCAGAAAATGCATAAAACTGAGCCAGCGGCGATGGGTGCCTAGATCCGGCCAGCCAGGGCGGCGATGGCCTCTGCTCCGGTCGGGGAAGGTAGCTGGAGGGTCAAGGACGTCAAGCCGACCACCTAATTATGGTGGCGACGTCGGCGGTGGCGTGATCGGCGACGCAAGCGCTGCGTCACCGCGGCGATTCCTAGCGTTGTGGTGGCCAGCTCGTGGCCGGGCCTGGTCGGGGCTGCACGGCGACGCTGTAGCCTGGCTGGGCGAAGTCGATCGGCGGCCAGGCGAAGTCGATCGACGGCCAGGCGACGTCGGCTGTGGCGTCGGTGGCACGCGAACAGGGGCAGCGCGGCGGCTAGGGTTTGGGCGTGGGGGAGAAAAGGTCGGGGGTGGAGAAGAAATGGTTGGGTGGCAAACTTGTAATTAAGACTTGACTCGTCTCTGGCTCGAGTCAAGTATAATAACTAAGTCGTATTAAATCCTGAAAAAAATTCATAAAAATCAGGAAAAATCCCATAAAATCAAACAACACCAAAAAAATCATAATGATATGCTCTAGAACTATCAACCCACCCAAAATGCCCGTAACGCATCCTAACGTGGGTAACGGCCCCAAACTAATTCTACGATCCATTATATATCATAATAAAAAAATGAATTGCATACTCTCATATATTCCGATAAATCACTCTTTTCTACTGTGCTCATGACGTTATCATCATATACTTGGGTACACATGACCCTCATGGCTCATACACGAGACCGGCGTCAGCTCAGTACACGTAATCTAAAACTGTCTTGACTCAAAAATAATGGTCGAACCGACCAGTTCTAAATGAAAAACCCTGACTTGAATCGTGGGTCTTACATGCCATGTCCGTTATCGGCTGGTGAGTCCAATCACCATGTCCGTAATTAGCTAGCGCGTCCAATCTGCCATGTCCAATTTATTGGTTTATAGGTCAAACCATCATGTCCATTATTGGCTGGTGAGTCCAATCAGCCATGTCCATTATCGGATGGTGAGTCCAATCCACCATGTCCGTTATTAGTTGGTGAGTCCATGCACCATGTCCATTAATTTGTTGATGGGTCTGTGCACCATGTCCATCTATTGGCTAATGGGTTAGTCCACCATGTCCGTAATTTACGAACGAGTCCAATCCACCATGTCCAATTTATTTGCTGATGGGTCAGTCCATCATGTCCATTATCGGCTGGCAAGTCCAATCCACCTTGCCCGTTATCGGCTAGTGAGTCCAATCCACCATGTCCATTAGTCGGCTGATGGGTCAGTCCACCATGTCCATCGATTGGCTAATGGGTCAGTCCGCCATGTCCGTAATTGGGTGGCGAGTCCAATCCGTCATGTCCAATTTATTGGCTGATGGGTCAGTCCATCATGTCCATTACCGGCTGGCGAGTACAATCCGCCATATCCGTTATCGACTGGTGAGTTCAATCCACCGTGTCCGTAATTACCTGGCGAGTCCAAGCCGCCATGTCTAGTTTATTGGGCAGATGGGTAAGTCCATCATGTCCATTATCGACTGGCGAGTCCAATCTACCATATCCGTTATTGCATGGTGAGTCAAATCCAACAAGTCCATTGTCAGCTAATGAGTCCAATCCACCATGTCCATTAGTTAGCTGATGGGCCAGTCCACCATGTCCATCTATTGGCTAATGGGTTAGTCCAACATGTCTGTAATTAGCTGGCAAGTCCAATCCGCCATGTTCAATTTATTGGCTGATGGGTCAGTCCATCATGTCCATTACAAGCTAGAGAGTCCAATCCGCCATGTCCGTTATCACTAGGTGAGTCCAATCCACCATGTCCGTAATTGTCTGGCGAGTCCAAACTGCCATGTCCAATTTATTGGCTAATGGGTCAGTCCATCATGTCCATTACCGGCTGGTGAGTCCAATCCACCATGTCCATAATTATCTAGCAAGTCCAAACCGCCATGTCCAATTTATTTGCTGATGGGTTAGTCCATCATGTCCATTATCGATTGGCAAGTCCAATCCGCCATGTCTGTTATCGGCTGGCGAGTCCAATCCACCATGCCTGTCTATTTGCTGATGGGTCAAGCCACCGTGTCCATCTATTTGCTAATTGGTCAGTCCACCATGTCCGTAATTGGCTTGCGAGTCCAATCTGCCATGTTCAATTTATTAGTTGATGGATCTGTCCATCATGTCGATTACCGGCTGGCGAGTCCAATCCGCCTTGTCTGTTATCTGCTGGTGAGTCCAATCCACCGTGTTTGTAATTTTGCTAGCGAGTCCAATCCGCCATGTCCAATTATCGGTTGATGGGTCAATCTATCATGTCCATTATCAGCTGGCGAGTCCAATCCATCATGTTCGTTATCAGTTGGCGAGTCCAATCCACCATGTCTGTTATTGGCTGGCGAGTGCAATCTGCTATATTAGCAATTGGCTGGCGAGTCCAGTCCGTCATGTCCAATTTATTGGCGGATGGGTCAGTCCATCATGTCCATTATCAGTTGACGAGTCCAATCCACCATGTTCGTTATCGGATGGTGGGTCCAATCCACAATGTCCGTTATCAGCTGGTTAAGTCTAATCCACCATGTCCATTAGTTGGCTGATGGGTCTGTCCACCATGTCCTTCCAATAGCTAATGGGTGAGTCCACCATGTCCATAATTGGCTGGCGAGTCCAATCTGCTATGTCCAATTTATTTGTTGATGGGTCAATCCATCATGTCCATTACCGGCTGTTCGAATAATTTTAGTGACATGCAAGTAAGTATACACGGTCGAGAATAAGTAGTATGATGATAAATTAGAGTATCGTTCCCACAGAGAGATGAATTTCCTTAAATAATTAAAGAAAATAAAATTAAGAACAAAACAGAAATAATTGACTTAACGAAATCTAAATAATAACTTAAATAAAAAGCGGAGTTAAAATTATAAAACTCGTTCTAAAGTCGAATTTCCCTTAACATGAATTTAATCTTCATCAAATCTTACTCTTATCTTTTATTCCCTCAGATTGTCGATGTAGGATAATTATATGACATGGTGGCTCCCGCTCCTTCATGCTTCTATTATTTTGCCTCAATTTCTACCTCCCGGTGATAATTGATTAATCAACCAAAAAATGCATTAAGATTTGCCTTACAAAAATGCATTAAGATTTGCCTTACAATCGCATACGGTGTTGTGTATCTCCCGACCACAACGACAAAAGTCAAAAGACTCGTCGTATGATGAATTATCAATGACTAATGTAATTAATTTCTCCCAAAATCTAATTAAACCTCGTGATCTAAGAATTATGTGATCAATCTATTCTTAGCATTAAGAATATGATAATTCAAATAATTTGATTGAATAAAAGAATAAGAGGTGAAATAAATTCAATTAAATCATGTTAAGTTCCATTTTCTCTAGAACGAAATAAAAGACTACTCCATACAAAAAATAGAAAACATTATAAAGAAGAAACTAATTTTTATTATAACAGAAAAGTAAATTACAAAAACTAAAACTACTACTTTCACTACACTCCGAAGCCAAGAGATGAGATATGATCAATAACAAATGACCACCC
>JAURVB010003851.1:0-13529 GCA_033002965.1 Piper betle
CAAATGGTTCGGTCACCAGTGACATTTCCAAGTTGGTTCACGGGTGAGCCGAAATGGGGTGTTACATCTTTTCCCCCAAACCTTGACACTTTTCTTCTTCACCCCCACCCCCCCCCCCAAACCCTAACCGCCACCTGTGTATGTTGCCATCGCCATCTCGCCACCGATCGACCGAGGGGTTTTGCGGCTCACAGGGCGGCAAAGGTAGTTTGCAGGCGACTGCAGAGGTGGGCTGTAGGCGATGGCGGGGTGGTACGCTAGTGGTGGTAGATAAGGGGGTACGCAGGCGGCGGCGACGTTGGCAGAGGGAGCTTGCTTCTCTATGAACATTATTCGCTAGGGTTTTCATTTGATTTCGGACTGTCTGTGGCATTGTTTGGGCCCGAAGGACAAATCAGACAATGACTCAGGCGGACAAATTTTGTCCGACAAAGTTTTGGACATACGCAGACAATAACTTATCCGATAATTGTCCGACTGATATCCACCCTTGCTTCTTTCTATCATATTAAATTAGTTTTTTTTTATCCTTTAGGGTTAGATGTAATTTACATTACAATATAGCACCATAAATATATCAATTCAGATTAATTTTTATGAGTAAACAGCCAAATTCAAAGCGAATATATTTCAGAAATTTTGTCTTACTCTATATAAATTTATGTCAGAGTAGCATATAAATTTATATCAGAGTAGCAAATAGGTGTAGAGCAATGATTCAACTAAAAACATTAAGAAAATATATCATGTACTAATTTTAGATTTTTCATGAATCAAACTTTGGATGTGCGCCTTCTTTCTATCTTATTAAAATTATATTTTTTTTATCCTCTAAGAGGATATGTAATTTAGATTAGATACAACATCATAGTATATCGATTCAAATTAATTTTGTGAGTAAACAGCCTAATTCAAAGTGAATAAATTTGAGAAATTTCGACTTACTTATTTTATTTGTAATTATTATAAAATAAAATGGCTCAACATGCAAACGGTTCCAGTTTAATTTATATCGGAATAGCAAACCACTAAAACCATTAAGAAAAATATCAATTAATTACTAATTTATTCTCAAGTATTATTATTTTTTTCAATTTAATACTAATTAAAAAATATAGCCTAAATTATAGATCTAATGCAAATGACAATATTTTTTAATATTACTTCCCCTCCTTTGACAAAGTATTTAGCCTCACTCCAATGCAAATAAATTTTAAAACTTATGATTTGGCCAATTTTATTGTTATTACCGCAAAACCCATGACTCGACTCAGAGTTTCACGTTACCGAACCGAGACGGTTCAACCGTTGGTTTGAGTCGAGTCGGTTGCATGAACCTCGTGCTTAGGGGTGGGCATCGGTCGGACAGGCATCGGACAAGTTATTGTCCGTGTCTGTCCGAAATTTCGTCGGATAAAATTTGTCCGACCGAATTATTGTCTGATTTGTCCGTCGGGCCCGAACAGTGTCCGCGGACCGTCCGAAATCAAAAAACCTGGCACTGTTTCGTCGCCGCCGCCCTGCTCGTCGCCTCTGCCGCCCTGCGCGCCGTCGCCTCTGCCGCCCTGCTTGTCGCCTCTGCCGCCCTGCTCGTCGCCTCCGCCGCCCTGCTCGTCGCCCCGCTGCCTCCGCCGGCCTCCTGCACGTAGCAAAACCCTCCGTCGCCCTGCTCGTTGCCTCTGCTCGGCCCTGCTCGTTCGCCTCTGCCGCCCTGCTTGTCGCCTCTGCCGCCCTGCGCGCCATCGCCGCAGCCCTGCTCGTCACCCCGCTGCCTCCGGCCGGACCCTGCGCGCAGCCGAACCCCTCCGCGCGCGCCTGCGCGCCCTCCGCCCGCCCTCAGAGGCCCCCGCCCGCCCGCCCTCAGACGCCCTGCTCTCCGCCGCCCGCCGCCAGCGCGCTGCCTGCCGTCGCCAGCGCCTGCCCTCCTCTGCCAGCGCCTGCCCTCCCTCGCCGGCGCTGCCTCCGGCGTCGCGGTGACTCGTCGGTGGCTGGTGGTGGTCGAGATGTCACAGCGACGGTACGGCTGGGCGGGGCGGCGTCGATCGGTGGCGGGATGGCGGCGGCGACGACGCTAGGGTTTGGGGGGTTTTGGGAGAGAAGATGATCGGTGGCAAACTTGTAAATAAGACTTGACTCGATACCGGCACGAGTCAACAATAATAACTAACTCAGAATAAAATCTTCAAAAAATCCAAAAAAATCAAGAAAAATCCTATAAAATAAAATAAATACCACAACATCCAAATGATGTATAACTAATAATTCTACCCTATAACGCGTCCTAATGTATTATTTGGTTTTACAGAGGGAATTGAAAGTTATGAAACTATTTATTTATGGAAGAATATTGAAGAGAAATGCCTTAATTTCAAAATGAAGAAGACAAAAAACATGAATAATTAGTTTTTGTATTTTTTTCATGTAGGTGAGTTATATTGGATGAAGAATTAATTATTAAAATATTTTATCTTTGAAGTATATGTAATATTAGAATATATTTTGATGTCAATGATTATTTTAAAGTTTTTATACATTGATTATTTTTTGTTTGACTTTAAAAATTGAGAACATGCTAATTAAATTATAAGTGGTTTGATATGATTATTAATATGAAGGTATAGCTCTAAATTCTTAAATATAAGAATGACTTTTATCTTTTTCTATGTATGTCATTTTTTGTTATTTTAGATATTAAATATCAAATTTTATGTATAAACTTAATAAATTTTATTGTATATTATATTTTAAAATTTTCATAAATTATAATATTAGCTTTACAAATGTTGAAGATATTATATTATTGTTATAAAATATCGGACACTCGGTCGGTCGTTCGGTCGGACAAAGAAATGTCCATGTTTGGTTTGTTTTAATTCGGTCGGATTCGGTCGGTCAAATTCGGTCGGACATACTTCGGACTTCGGTCGGACATACTTCGGACTTCTGTCGGACAAAACAAATTCGGACGTCCACACCCACCCCTACGCGTGCTGAGTCGAGGCCAGCCGTGAGTTATGAGCGATGAGAGTCAGGTGTACCGGAATATATGATGATAACGTCGAGGAGATGGTGAGAGATGAGTTATCAGAATATATGAAAGTATGCAGTATTTTTTTCTTTTATATGTTTGATCGTAGAAATAGTTTTAGGCCGAATAACGCATTAGGACGCGTTGGATTATATTCGGGTGGGTTAGTAGTTATAGAGCATGCCATTTGGATGTTGTTGTGTTTGTTTTATTTTATGGAATTTTTCCATATTTTTCTAGATTTTTTTAGAATTTATTACGAACTAGTTATTATTTTGACTCGAGTCGGAATCGAGTCAATACTAAATTACGAGTTTGCCATTGAGAACACTTCTTCTCCCTCCCGACCCTTCCTCACCCCAAACCCTTGCCGCCGTCACTGCCGTGTGCTGCCGCCGCCGCCGCCGAGGTCGCACTGCCGCCGAGCAACGCCGCCCCGCCCCGCCGTGCCGTCGCCGTGCCGCCCCGACCAACCCCGGCCACCGTCTCGCCGCCACGACGCCGGAATCGCCCCACGAAACCGCCTCGACCGTCGCCACTTCGAGCCGGATTCCGCCGCCGTCCGGGCCGCGCCGCCGCCGCTGTGACCCCGACGACCACCCCCTCGCCGTCGCCGACGTTTCCCCCACCATCCCGACCGCCGTCGAGGCCGGCCGCAGCCTCGATCGGAGCACGCCGCCACCGCCGCCCATTTTCGACGCCGCCGTCGACGGCCATCGCCGCCTCGGCTACCTTGTTTGACACCACCATCGGACCAAGCTCGTCGAGCTGGTGCCGATAGACCCCCTGATTGCTCCGTCCCGAATCATCGCCGGAAAACCGCCGGAATCCGCCGAAAACCGCCGACAGTCGCCGGAAAACCGTCGGAACCGCCGGAAAATTGGATTCGTGGGAAATTCGCCGGATCATCCGCCGAACACACCCGGTCCAATCTGATCGAACTTCGGACGCCGCTAGGTGCCGAATTCGAGTTTCGAGCCGCGAAACGGAAACCCTAGCCGTCGCCGATTTTCGACGACGCGAGGTATAATTTATTTTAACTTAATTATTTGAAAGTATTGATTATTAGAATTGCATGCTAGGATTGGCGAATTGTGTGTTATAATAATATATATATAAATGTAGATTTTGATTAAGGATAAAATATGAAATTTGTTTGATTGTGTGGTGTTAAAAATGGAGACTAAGAAACTAATTAGGGTAACTAGGTAATGATCATGATCTAATGCAAACTAGCCTAAGTAGACTTGCTAGAATTGATATAGGTTGATGTGTGTTGATTGATGCGTGATTGTGTTGATTGTGTGTGCATGCTATAGGATGTGTGATTCATCATGCGGGCGTTAGTTTTTAGCTTGATTGTGTAGGTACGGTGTAGGAGCTCGCCGCCTAGGCGCGTGGACCCGTTTGGAGCTTCTACCAGGTCCGTTTAGGACTCGTTCTCTGATTTACGCTACTCTATTGTGTATTTGATTTATCATGTGCAGGACGAGTTAAGTGGCGTTTTATCGGATCCCACTTAACTCGGGCCATTTAGCCAACAGTATTTTCCGGATTAATAACCCTCGAGGATGAGATCCCTCGAGTTTGTTTTCGAACTTCAGATCCAGCTCACGTTGCCTTCGGGCCTATTGTATAAATCCCAACCCAGACCTATATATATGTATAGTTTTCGTGTTTTCAGTGAGAGATTGAATGAGGGAAATCCGACTACCGTGCTACGCGAGCGGGCACGTGTGTGTCGATAGTGGGCTCTGGAATGGTGTGCGGGCCGTTTCATTCCCGAGGGATCCTGACAACTCCACCTTTGAGTTCCTCAAACCCGGAGAAGTGTGGAGGTTCACGGGTACTGCATTGCAGCGCATGTCTAGACTTGTGGTTTCAAAGGGTACTGAAGGCGACTGCCTGAGAGTACTCGGCCTTCGTGCTCAAGGCCAGGAGTAATATGGAAGGTGCAGAGGGCGGAAAGGAATGAGATTTGACGCGAGAAGCAATAGAGAAATGGCCGAGGCATGAGAATGTGAAAGATAGGGGGACGCTGTCGACCCGAGGGCGACGGCTCCCGTATGTGCCCTGATGAGAGTTCTTGAGGAAGTATATGGTTTTCATTCAACAGGAGAGTTTGCTCTCCTGTGCCAGATTGATATTAGTTATTTTCCGGGCCGGTAACACTCGTTACTGACGGTTTTTCTATATATATGTAGGTGAGAAATGCGAGGGATGAAAGCTGTCGGGACTGCGGAGGAGCAGCACGGAACCGCGCACACATGTACCTGCCGCGTGTAATCTATAATGATGGTGTGTTATTGCTACGTGAATGATAATTTTGATGTGTTTGTTTAGATAAATTGCTTGATATGAAATGAATGGATAAATATGAATGAGTAGGGAGCCTTGGAGTTCAGACTCGGCTCAGGTAGAAACGAATGAGATAATGATTGAATGTCATGGTAGATTATTATGTGTTATCGTATTTTTATAAAATATGTATATATCCTTCTTGTGGATAATTTTTAATTAAAATATTTTGCCGTTGTATGGTCTTGTTTTGCTTGCACATCATAGCATGCATGTAGGACTACGTTAGAACCCACGCATCCCATCCATGCATTTCATGTTTGCATCTCCATCTTGAGACACCGAGGGCAGATCCGGGTCGGCTTAACCGAACCCAGTAGATTAGCGAACGGTTCGGTCGCCGGTGACATTTCCGGGTCGGTTCACGGGTGAGCCGAAACGGGGTGTTACAATTACCGTAAAAATAGATTGATTTCCAATTAAAATTGTTGCTAATTCTATTCCACACTTTTCTTTTTGTTGGAAATAAATTGCACACCTAATTAAAAAATAGGTAAAATACTGTTTTAAAATTAAAATAATAGTAATGGGTACACATCCGCCTTTTCGGACCCATTCCTACCAACCGACTTCATTATTCGAACCGATTAAATTCGGTCAGTCCCAAAGACAAAAATATCCCAACTTTATCACTAACTAAAACATTATAATAAGGATAAAATAGGTATATCACAATATCTATGTATCATAACCCAAAAACGTCGGCTTAACCCTAATTTAACAAACGTCGGTTCTATATATCATAACTTTCCATCTTTTCATCGGAGGCCAGCATCGTCTCCGGCAACCGCCGCCACCGCCGCCGCCGCCGCCGCCGACGAAGAGGACCGCCGGCTAGATCAACCGACGGCGAGCCTCACTGTCTCTAGGGGGACTCCAATCCCAAATTGCTAAACCCTAATTTCCTTCGTCGTCGAGATGGGCGGCCATGGTGGCCTCAACATCCTCCCCAGAAGCGGTGGAACGTCTACAACTTCGATAACCGGGAGAAGGTCCGGAAAGACGAGGAGGCCGCCGCCCGCGAAGAGCAGCTGAAGCGCGAGCAGTCCCGCCGCCGCGAAGCCGAGTTCCGCCTCCACCGCCTCCGTCGCGCCCGCGGCCTCTCCCCCGACCGCGAAACCAATCCCTCCCCATCCGGCGCCAGCCACATCAACCTCTTCGAGGGCCTCTCCGGGGAGGCGGAGCCCTGTCTCGGCGCTGACGCTGACGACCGGAAAAAGCGGAGGAAGGAGGAGAGCGTTAGGGTCGTCGGCCCCGACGACGAGAAGTACCGGCTCGGGTACGGCGTCGCGGGGAAGGGGGTGAAGGCTCCTTGGTACCTTGCCCGTCCGATCACAAGCAGCGGAGGCGACGGCGAATGCGAAGTGATGGGTGGGAATTCCTCGAGTAGAGGGGAGGGAGCGAAGAAGAAGGATGGGAAGAAGACGATTGAGGAGTTGAGGGCGGAGAGGTTGAGCAGGGAGAAGAAGGAGAAGGAGAGGGAGAGGGAGTTGATGAGGGGTATCCGAAGGAAGGAGAGGGAAGAAGACGTTGGGAGGCGTTTCGGGTACCCTCTTTTCCCTTGTTACTAGAGCTTGCATTGTCAACGTTGATTATTTTCATTGATGGTTGTGTGACCAAATTGAGTTTCTTTGTGCAGAAAAATCAGGTAGTAGGATGAATGAGTGAATTGGCAGGATTGCTAAAGATCATGGTTGGTTAGTGATTCTGTCTATTGTATGCCACGTAAATTTAAACTCTTGATATGTTTTTGGAATGAATTTCATAGTTTGTCTTATCTGTTTCTTTTTTTCAGTGCACTGTCTTATGTAAATCTGCTTTTGGTGTTCGTTTCATTCTCAGTGAAGTATCTGAGTTGTGGTATCTTATGTGTATTCTCGCTGGAAATATTATGAATGTATATGCCTTTTTACTGTCTTGGTAAAACAAGTTAACCTTATTTAGATGACTATAAGTTAGCATCGCTAACTGAATGGAACAAATATTGTTTGAAAATGTACATGGAACAGTAAGTGCTTATCAGTGCATGTGGCAATGGCTGCTTGTGCACCTTATTTATGTCTTGGGAATCCTAAGATTGATGGAAATTTCGGACTAATTAGGTATATTTCTTGAGTAAGTTATGTCTTACAATAAATTGATTGTTATCCCTCTTTAATTAAATGAATACCAGAACGATGAACCTAACCCAATAATAGTGATGAAGCTTGCTAATCAAATAGATTACCATTGTCTTTATTGACTGACATGTATAGCTTACAAATATAAGAACAACTTACAACTATTATCGCTGATCTCTTGGATACCATCTGGAGCTGCTAACCTCCTCTCCAAACTGATCAGATTAATCATTCCTTCCTCAAGAGTAGGACCATAAATCAAATCTTTTCACAATAACCATTTAAAGTTTAGCTGCAACATGATTTATGAATAATTCATTTTAGTACTTCCTGCATATACGGTATTGCATAGCACAAGGACGTGAGGACTATGAAGATGTACTATTTTGATGTTGCATCTAATCTTTTAAATGTGTATAATCATTTTTCTCTTATTCATAAGATGGTAATCAAATTGAAATACTGAAAGTATTGTAAGACAGTTTCAACTTCTTTCAAAAGTTTGCCTAATTTGTCAAAAATTCCATAGTTAACAGAAGCTCTATAATGTAGGCCTTTGACTTATTATCTTGTTCTTACATGATCTTGAATGCATGATGGTAAGGTTTGAGAGTTTTTGTTGTATTGGAGTTTGTCTGATTTCTTTAATGGTTGCCTTGAACTTATCTGCCAAAGATTCCAACTTATCTTCGTTGCAATATCTTTTGAGTATAATTTGCTGCAAGGTCTTATAGCCGATTATAAACTGACCGCACTTTACTTTTAATCATAACATCTCATCTGAAACAAGAAAACTTTAACGATTTGCGGTGGACTAAAAAGTGAACTTTAAGAAAGAAAAAGAGTTCTAATCAGCTGCAAGGTCTTAGAGCCAGAGATTGCTGTAAGACCCAACGTTAAAAGCATTGCACTTCTGAGTTATCCTTTTTCAGGAGTATGCCAGAGAAAAGTTAATGCTTTTCTTGCCTCTTTTCTTCTAGAATTCCAAGACCACCTTTTCTTCTTTACAACACTTTAATATTTTTGCAAAGCTAAGATTGTGATTCTTTTGAATAAAAAAATTTGGGTGCACCACTTCTTAACATATTATATTTGGTTTACCTTAAAAACATATATTATTTTTGGCTTAGAAAAAATTATATATGTAATTCTTTAACTCAGCTGGGAGGTTATGTTACAGGTAAAAAATCACAAATATAATGTTTTTTCTTAACCAAATATAATATGTTTTTTTTAAGATAAATCAAATATAATACGTTAAGTGGTGGTAAACATATTCAAAAGGTTCCATAGTCGTAGTTTTTTTCTCAAAAGAATCACCGGCTTAGTTTTACTAGAAAATAAAGTGTTGTCGGGAGTAATAAGGGTAGTCTTGAAATTTTGGAAAGAAAAAGAAGGTACAGTAGTATTAACTTTTCTCCAACAGACTCTTGATAAAAGGTAGAACTCATAAGTACGGCGTAATTTTAAGATTGTATCTTACAGCCATGGGGCTGTAAGATCTTGTAGCTTAGGAGTCATATCTTATTATGGTAAGTGGGACTTCTATATTAATTTATGAGATTGCTATTTGTTTATGTAAGTCGACATCTTTACATTCCCTATATGTAGGCCTACCTTAGATGGATAGGAGACACTCTAAAGAAGAAATGTATTCAATTTATCTTGAGACAAAAAATGTTATTTTTCTTTAATTATCTTGTGTCAAAAACTGTATGGGGGTAATTTATGAGTTCCTAAATCCTAACCAGGACAAAATTAGAAGCAGATGATAAAATTCTCTGAAGCTTCAGTAACAATTTAATTACCAAAATATGAGAAATAAGGAATCATATATAAGCAGGTACTGCTTCCATGCCAAATGTGTGATCAATTTACTTGGAAATGGAGTCTCAAAGAAATTCGATTGTTTTGTCTTCCTTTATTTACAAAAATGCAAATATAAATTTCTTACTAAAACAGGTGAATGCTACACTTTGATTATGAATGATATTCTGTATATTATCTAGGTTGATGGAAGCTATCACTTGTGAGCAATCCACTCGGAAGATTGGCTGGTGTACAAACTACAATCTGCTCTACTTCTTTCTCTTCCACCTTGTCCCAAAACGTGGAAACATGGAAATAATTGGATATTGTAATTGTTTGCTGCTACAAGAACTAGAACAAACTCTTTTATTTTTTTGGGGTTGTTGTTGTGGGCTCCATTCAATCTCTAGATATAGAGGGGGCAGTTTATTATCTATAAGCAATATCTATTAGCTTATAGGCTTGCAAATTGGGCATGATATAATGGAATTTGGTTTGTTTGCTTAGTTTTGAATCTTTGATAGTTAGGCTTCAAAAATGAAAGCTCCAAACTCATTGACTACCAGTATGGACACATCAGCAGCCGATCGTCTTAAAACAAGAAAGAAGCAGTTGAATTCATATCTACAAGAAGTAATGTTCCTTGTAACAAGTGCCATATACACATTGAAGAATAGAGTTTAAACCAGCAAATCTAGAGTGTAAAAAAAGTCACAAATTACCAACTAAACACGCATCAGAGTTGGGGTTCCTCGCTGAGTTGGGGTGGCCATGGAATTTGTTGAATTACTCCATGTGTTTTCCTGCTGCAAGTTCACTTGTATCATTTGCAAAATGTTGCTTGGTATGATCATGCAACAAAGAAAGTAGCCGATAAAACTGTCGATAACAAAAAAATAACTGATCAAGTGCTTACTTTGTGAGCATATCTGTTTTTACAAATTTTATCAATCTCTTTGAAGACCTCGTCCATGCTGGGGCGACCTCTGCTAGACCTGGCCGAGCACAGAACCGCCAACTCCAATATGGTTCTGAAATCCTGGGAGTTTAGGTTTCCGTTCAATTTTGGGTCCTCAAAATCCGACTGTGGGCGCTTCTTCATTTTTACATCCGTTGCCTACAAACATGTACGTACCCATCCCATCGTATTATAACATTTTTGAAATCAAAATAAAGAATAGTCACACATCCAATACCTACTCGTTTTGTGAGAGACTCGCTCGCGGCAACATCGAGCTCGAAGACCCGCCTGCCGGACAGAATTTGGAGGGCGACAATGCCGAAGCTGTAGACATCGCTGGCAAGTGTGAGCTTTGCGTTTGTGACGTACTCGGGGTCCATGTAGCCGAGGGTGCCCTTTACCTCCGTGAATACCTTCGTCTCCTCCATCCCAACCATCCTAGCCAGGCCAAAATCCGAAAGCTTTGGATCCATGTTTTCCGTCAAGAGTATGTTTGTCAGCTTCATTATTGAATTGCACAAAATCCACAGCGTCAAAATTTAGATAATAATTGTTTTGAAATATGCTATATTGTCACCCCTTTCGTCGAAATGCTCCTACTTAGGGAGTAAAAGTCTAATTATATTGTCTTTAATCCTGATTAAATTTTCGTTTTTGTTTTAAGGTTAGACATAGACATTGTAACATTGAACTAAAGCGGAGGTATAGAGCTTGTTTTATTCTGATCATGATTGATATTTTGAGATGAAAATTTAGATCTAGCTTCTCCTGTATACATTGTCGAGCCTTGTTTATTTTCTGTATTTTTTAGTTTTCTTTTAATTGTTCGTTTCGCAGTTAAAATATTCTATTTTCGTAACAAAATCGAGAATGACTTGCCTTGATGTCTCTGTGAATCACTGCACCATCAGGGTGGGAGTGGAGGTACCTCAAAGCCAGAGCACAATCCCTCAATATATTCACTCTCTTTTCCCATGAGAGGACACTATCATGCCCTGCATTTACATGAACCCAGCAAACCAAAATCAAAATACAGGGATATATATCACCAGTGCAATGGGAATTTGGAGTGCTATATATATAGTGACATACTCAGTAGCCTCTGGGCAAGGTTTCCTTTTGGGCAGTATTCATATACCAAGTACTTCTCTCCACCTTCAAGACAATAACCTAACAGAGAGACAAGATTTGGGTGTCTATATTTCATAAAGCCTTCCACTTCTCTGGTGAAGGAATCAGACATGTTGCCATTGTATATATGTTTGATGGCCACAACCTGCCCACTGGGAAGTCTGCCCTTGTACACACTACCAGCACTTCCTGATCCCAAGGCCTCTCTTGGGCTCCCATTCATGTGCAGGGCACTTTCAATCTCTCCCTTGGAAAATCTGTACATTCCTGACCATTTTCCGTACTTCTCTTCACCTGTTTGTTGGATGATATGAAATTGTGAGGATGAGAAAAATGAATGATGGGCATGATGTGATTGTGCATACCTTCTGAGAAATCAGTTTTTTTCTTCCTTTTCATGTAGAATTTGACAAGAAGGATGGTCAACAAGAGCCCCATCATAGCTATAAGCATTGCTAAGATGACCTTAGCTACATAACCTATAGCAAGAAGAGCATGTAAACGGCCCATCTCAAATAACAAATTGCTAGTTAAAGAAAAAGCTGGACTTACTTTTGATCCTGATATAGCCACCAACTGCATCAAAGACAAAGGCAAAACTCAATCACTTAAACATAAGACATATTATCAAGAACGATGAATTGTAGAAGATTTGCCATATAGGAAGGTCGTACTTTCTGTGTCTAACACCGGCAAACACCTATAGAAATCATCGACAATCTTCGTGTCATTCCCTGCAAACGCAGCAGCGACGGCTACGACGACGGTCACCACACATAACTTAGCCTCGGTTCCATTGTTCTTCACTTGAAGACTGTCCAAAACAGCATCCCTCAAGCCCATGATGGAGCTCTTACATCCCTCACACCGCTCACCAAACGAAGGACTAGACAGCTGAGAGCAAGAGTCGACCGACTGCTGGTATGTTGTTAAATCCTTCCTAAAGAAATCCAAAGAGAGAGATGTGCACAGGCTGCTACCAGAGTATAGTTGGCCGAAATTGCACCCATCAATTGATATCTGGTCTTTGTCTGCCACTGGTAGCCTACAGCTCTCCCACTCATCTCTTGCAAGGTAGAGCTGGGTGCTACCATTGTTGGAGGACTTGGAACGTGTAGCGAGCGATTGGGCAAGAGTGTTGAGAGCATTTCTGCAACATCTTGTGGTCTTGATGCTACCCCATTGATTCAATTCTTCCGATTCACCAAGACACTCCCCGATCGGTTTGTATGGGTAGGCATTGAAGTCGAGAGCACAAGTACCATTGGAGCTATTTTGTGCACTGACCCATGAGAGTGATTGAGCTAGGATTGTGATGCTGAGGCACCATAGCTTTTTTCCGGTAAGCAGGGTGGAGATTGTCATCATCATGCAAGGATCAAAACTTCTCTGGGGACATTACAAGGTAACCAACATTTTATTTGATGTCCTTCTATTGGTGTTATAGATATATGAATGAAAATATTGATTGATTGCCATTTTTTTATTGATTTGATGTGAAAGATTATCATGGTCGTCGGGCTCAAGGGGAGTCGGGTGTCTTTAGCTGCTCAATGGGCGGCGGATATCCCTCTCCGGATTGTATGAATAAGGTGTATATGATCAAGTGTTAGCTGTTGATAATGACTACACATTGTGATTGACGAATGGTGGGATCAAAATAGTTGCTTTCATGTTCCTAAAGGTTCATCGCCGGGTTTACGGCGAGATACTTTCCTGTGGCTTTTGTAGTTGGATTTTTTCTTTAACCTATTGAAAGAAAAAATTATAGGTAAAACATACTAAATTACAGGTAAAACATACTTTAATTGTAGCAGAATTGATTACATCTATGGTGGTTTTTCGTTGTCTAACTAGTCATAATGCCCCTAAATCTGTTGCATTGAAAATCAAAGTAAAAGAAAAAGGCTGATTTTTTTCTTTTCCGTATTCTGTATTCTGAATAACATCTCATGTTATTTATTAAAAGATAAGACCTACCGAGTGTTGATCGACCTTCCCAAATCTATATCTAAAATGTCAACCTTAGGGGTGAGCATAATTTGGCAAAAATTGAAAACCAAACTGAACCGCACTTATATATTGTGAGTAAAGCTAAATTAGCCCTATTGTGGTCAATCTA
>JAURVB010003852.1:0-13824 GCA_033002965.1 Piper betle
ACATAAAACTATATAAAACAACCTATCTGTTCTATGTCACGAGCCAAGTGTCACTATATAAAACTAAATGTTTCATAAATTACTTTTGTATTAATTTCTAACATTTTAAATTAACTCATGACATAAAATTATTTTTAAATGTACAAATTAATTTTAACAAGGTAAGGATTAATTTACATGATTCAATCAATGGGAAATACAGCTCTGATAGTACCTATAACTACCCGGTCTAATGTGCAACGTAATGAGCCTAAATCATTTGTTTAAAAGTAGTAAACTAAGTTAAAGATTTATAATCAATTTCTACTTATGAACGAGTATCTTCTCCCAGTAGGTATTAGATGTAGGACTAAGTTGAGGGATCTCACAATTCACCCACCTTATGAAGTATCATCCCCAAAATTCCTACACTTGGCATGTTGTTATCCTTAACACACGTCCTTCTCCGGCCCATGACCAGCAACCTTACCCAACATCCCTAGTCCATCCCACCATCTAACACGGAACCAGGTTACTCTGATACCACTTGTAACGACCTGTCCATTCCGAGTCACGAGCCAAATGCTACTATATAAATCTAAGTGTTTCATAATTTAATTTTCTATTAAGTTTCAACATTTTAAATAAACTCATGACATAAAATTCTTTTTAAATGTATAAATTAATTTCATACTCAAAGAATTTGTTAAAGTTCAAATTCTAAGTTGTGCCATTAAATAAAATATAATATAAGCTCGAAAAAATCTAAGACCCATGAAACGAACCGAAATCCCAATGTCATGCAAAAAACCTCGAAGTATAACAATATATAAGAAAAAAAATAATTGTCTAATAACAAAGTCCTCCAACTGTTCGACTTTACCCATCCTTCCATAATGCTCACATCTACAGGGGGCAATTCCACGTTAGTGATAAAAACACTAAGTCATATAATTACAAGAAACAAGTTAATATAATCCACAACATCTGAATTAGACTCTTTTAGTGATTATGAGCCTATGCCGAGCTCTTATTATGCCAGGAGGGTGGCCACCTCGTCCAGCTACAATCTTATGTATGCGCACATACGCTATCGTGGCCTATGGCCTATCGTTACCGATATTTGATACTTGATGATGGTGAAGGTGATCATGATCAGAAAATTCGCAAACGGAGTTGGAAAGAAGAAGCGGGTAGATGAATGTAATAACTCATTTTATATTATGTACGTTTTATTAATTAGGAGCATACATTCTTTCTTGCATTTTATTATGTTTGTGATATTATGTACGTCTTACTTAATTTCATGATACATATTGTCTTCTATACTAATCTGTAGTTTTTAATAATTCGATTATGTTTTGATGACATACTTCAAAATTGAGCTTATAATTAGTTGGTGAATTAGAAGGCCACTTAATTGGGCGACGATATTGTTATGATGTAATTAATCTAATTGGTATTAAGAGCTTGATCTCCTTTTCATTAACTGCTATTTGATCAATCATTCATTAAAACTTCTTTTATACAGTGATCACTCTTTCTTAGTTTATATATATCATTGTTGGGGCATTAATATACCTCTATTCGACTCGACTCAAAGCTCGATAATTTATATTAGATACAATATATAGTTTATATAATTTTTATATAGTCATCTATAGGAAATATAGAAAATTAATAAATATAATTGCTTCATAATGATAGTTTTACATGACACTACAATGGTTTTGTTTCCAAACAAACTATTTGGCATAGAATTGAATTGAATTAAACTATTTAAATTTTTCATAATTAATTTTATTCTAAGTTGTCTAAAAAATTTATTTATATGAATAATAATCGAGCTAGCTCGTGTTGACTTGAACTCGACTTGACTCAATTAGCACACCTACACACCACATTTAACCACCATCGATGATATGAGTCAATTATTATGACATGAGTCAATCATTTGATTGCTCCGGTTTCTACCTATTAGCTTCTTTGATGATATGAGTCAATCATTATGACAAAAATATATATATAGTTGCTAATTATCAATAAGCAAATGATTGAGATTAATTTGATGATAATTAATTAAATGAATAAAAAGAAAACAAGTCATGTAATTGAGTATATAGTTACAACCATAATTATATATATATATATATATATATATATATAGAGGACGTCTACAGTGCGCTGCCTGCCTTTTGCAGCGCAGGCAGCGCACTGGATTGATGGCCGTTGGATTAAAATCCAACGGCCATCAATCAATTTACGTATTTTTCACCCCTTCCCCCGTTTTTCCAAATTCTCCCCCTGTTTTTCCCTCAGGTACCCCCGCCGGCACCTCCGCCCGCGCCGCCGACGTTCGCCGCCGGCTGCTCCGCCCACGCCGCAGACGTTCCCCGCCGGTCGCCCCCGCCCCCGCCCTCCCGCAGCCGCAGTCCCTCCGGCCCCGGCCCCGCTCGCAACCGCCGCCCCACCCCCCCGGCCCCGCTCGCAGCAGCCGCGCCACCCGCAGCCGCCGCCCCCCCCCACCCCCGCGTTCCCACCCCCCCTCCCCCGCCCCCGCCCTCGCTCGTAGCCGCCCCCACCCTCGTGATTCCCCCTCGCCGCCGCGGTCCCAGTCCCCCGCCCCGCCCGCAGCCGCGGCCCCCTCCGCGTTCCCCACCACCTCTGTGCCCCCCGCTCGCAGCCGCCGCCCTACCCTCGCCATCCCCCCAATCCCCCCCCCCCCCCCGCGGGTGGCCGGCGGCGAAGTCGCCGGCGGTGGGGTGGCGCGGCAAGAGAGAGGTCGTGCGGGAACAGGGGAGGGTAAAATCGTAATAAAAACTTTACTCGGTCCCAGACTCGAGTTAATATTACGAAATAAATTAAAAAAATAAAATTTTTTTATAATAAAAACTTGACTCGATCTCGCACGGGATCGAGTCAATATTATGAAATAAATTTAAAAATAAAATAAAATAATTTTGTAATAAAACTTGACTCGATCCTGCACGAGATCGAGTCAATATTACGAAATAAATTTTAAAAAATAAAATAATTTTGTAATAAAAATTTTATTGGTCCCACATGAGACTGGCACCATGTATTTCCCAGCAGGCCCATCCAGCCTTGAGGCGGCGATATTATTGGCCAGCGGGCGGCCGACGGTAAGGTCACCGGCACAGGGTAGCACGCCAAAATAAATGAGAAAGAAACAGGGGAGAGTATTTTGGTAATAAAAATTTTACTCGATCGGACTCGAGTTAATATAACAAAATAAATTTTAAAAAATAAAATAATTTCATAATAAAAACTTAACTCGATCCACACTTAAGTTAATAATACAAAAAAAATTAAATAAAATAATTTCTTAATAAAAACTTTATTCGATCCCGACTCGAGTTAAAATAATTTATTACGGAATTATTTTATTTTTTTTAAATTTATTTTGTAATAAAAATTTATTCGGTAATAAATTTATTTTGTAATAAAAACTTGACTCGGTCCCGCACATGATCGAGTCAAGTTTTTATTACAAAATTATTTTATATTTTTTAAATTTATTTCATATTATTGACTCGAGTCAGATCGAATTAAGTTTTTATTATGAAATTATTTTATATTTTTAAATTTATTTTGTAATAAATTTATTTGGTGACCGAGTTAAGTTTTGATTAAAAATAAATTTTAAAAAAATAAAATAATTTCGTAATAAAAACTTGATTAATCCCGACTCGAGTTAAGTTTTTATTACGAAATTATTTTATTTTTTAAAAAAAATTTATTTTATAATATTAACTTGATACGAGTCGAGATCGAGTCAATTTTTTTTGATAAAATTATTTTATTTTTTTAAAATTTATTTCTTAATAAAAACTTGACTGATCCCAACTCGAGTTAAGTTTTTATTAGGAAATTATTTTATTTTTTAAAAAAATTTATTTTATAATATTAACTTGACTCGAGTCGAGATCGAGTCAAGTTTTTTTATAAAATTATTTTATTTTTTTTCAAATTTATTTCATAATATTAACTTGACTCAAGTTGGGATCGAGTCAATTTTTTTTAACGAAATTATTTTATTCTTTTTAAAATTTATTTCCTAATAAAAACTTGACTCGATCCCGACTCGAGTCAAATTTTTATTACAAAAATACCCTCCCCTGTTTCTTCCTCCCTCTGTTTCGCGCCGCCATCCCACCGCCGGCTAACTCGCCGCCGGTGGCCGCTCGCCAACGCTGTCGCCACTCGGGGGTTGGTGGGCCGACTGGAAAACTCATGGCCGTGGCGCGGCGCGGGCGGGGAGCGGGCGGCCGTGAGCAGTCGAAGCTCACTGCGAGCGAGCAGGGGGTGGGGGGGGGGGCGGCGAGGCCGCGACGCTGGCCGGGGGTTGGCGGACGGTCGCGCTCGGGGAGGGGGGAACGCAGGCCGGGGGTTGGCGGACGGTGGCGCTCGGGGCGGGGAGGAATGTGGCGGCCCGGAGGGGTGGGGGGAAGCGACGTGGGGGTTGCCGCCGCGGCTACTGACGGTGGCGGTGGGGGACGGCGGTTGGGGGCAGGGCCGTGGGGGCGGGGCCGGTGGCCGGGCGGGGCCGATGGCTGGCGGGGCGTGGCCGGGGCGGCGGCGGAATCCGGCGACGGGGAGGGGGTCGGGCAAAAAAAAAAAAAAGAGAAAACGTTGTCGGCCGTTGGATTTTGATCCAACGGCCGATATACAATGCGCTGCCTATGCGCTGCAAAACACTGCAGCGCATAGTAGCGTTTTTGATACTATATATATATATATATATATATATATATATATATATATATATATATATATATATATATATATATATATATAGAGGAGTTCTATGGTGCGCTGCATGGTTTTGCAGCGCACCACGCGGTGTATTGAGGAGAGCCGCTGGATCAAAATCCAGCGGCTCTCGTTTATTCTGCCCACCAGCCCTGTGATGGACCCGGCTACCCGCCCGATGGACCAACCCGACCCGCCGGACCCGCCATCCCGCCCGCGATCGCCGCGCCCCTCCCCGCCCGCCGCCGGCGGGGCACCCGCTGGGGGCGGGGGGCCGCCGAATCCGGCAATGGCGGAGTGCGGAGGGCGGGAATCGGATGTGGCGGAGGGGGGGGGTTGGTTTTGCAGCCGCGGCGGCGGGCGACGGCCGGGCGGGGGAGGAGGGCGGTGGACGGGGGCCCCGGCTGGGGGCGGAAGCCGAAGGGGGGGCGCGCCACGGCGGCGGTCGGTGGAGCGGTGGGCGGGGCGGTCGCGGGCGGGAGGGGCGCGGCGGTCGCGGGCGGGATGGCAGGTCCGGCGGGTCGGGCGGGTCCATCGGGCGGGTAGCCGGGTCCATCACGGGGCTGGTGGGCAGAATAAACGAGAGCCGCTGGATTTTGATCCAGCGGCTCTCCTCAATGCAGTGCATGGTGCGCTGCAAAAGTATGCAGCGCACCATAGCAAAAGTGTATATATATATATATATATATAATATCACACAACACACACGAGCCCTATATAAATTAGCTGCACCTCATGTATAGCATATACGAGCTATTGCAAGGAATAGGTAGGATTCATTGCTTGCTTACTAAACGTGCACCCTCAGTTCGATGTCTGCTAACTAAACACTGATAAATTGATTCAAGCCGCCACCATAGAACCTACCAAATACAGAGACCCAAATAAATAACCTATCATCAACACCGTAAATCAAATATGCATAATAAAAAATGATCACTAAAAGGATCAAGTGAGAACAAATCTCACCTACGAATGTTCTTGAAGAAGGCTGGCTATAAAATAAGTCTACAGTCAACTGAACAGTGAATCAATGACAGCGGCCATGGTGGTGGCATCGCCCAGAAAAAATGGCATGACAAAGAAATACGTTGCAATAGGCCCTTCACACAACAGAGACGAAAAGAAAAACAAAACAATGCCTGTATGGTTGCCAACCCTTTACAAAACAATGCCTCCCTTCAACCTAAAAAACAAAGTCTGTCTTGTCTCAAAAAAATGGTTGCCAAAGGATTCTAAAAGGGTGTATGTCGATATATATTTATAAAAATTATCCGGCCTCAAATTACAAGTCCCTAGGAAATCACTATCTAGAAGAAGATCACAGTTTCCTTGTAGTCATCATGTTTTTCAAAGAACATCTTCCAAAAGAAGGAACAGAAAGGTGCAATTCCAGTTCCAGTCTGAAGCTCTTCAAAGGAAACAACAGCAAATACTTGATCAATCTGCTGTCAAACATCATCCAACTTCTTCAATCCAAATTTCTTGACATGTCCTTTCAAACCAATATCCAAAACATGAAGAGAAGTGAATGTTTGTACCATGATAATTGTCGAATTCTGATCTTTTGGCATGAGCATCTCCTTCCCTCTGGGTCCAGTGATCTTCCCTTCAGAATCAGGTTTCTAAGTCACCTAAATTCACATTATCCTCGATCGACTCTCCCACTTCTTCCACGACTTCATTCTCCCTGACGACGATGCCGCCCACCATTCCTCCTCCAACTTTCCTGCAATTTACCCTCAGAACGACGACGGCGCTCCTCCTCGCCCGCGAGATCGTCTGCTTCATCCTTTCTGGCCGACCCAAGCTCCGGCCAGGGCCGACTCCATCGGGAACCACCACATCTACGTTGGCTTCTACTACAAGAACGCCTCTGCCTACCGCGTTCTCTTAGGTTTCTTTACACATAAAGAAACCTAAGAAAAATTAGGAACACGAGAACATTCATTTTGATTAACTCTATATAAATTGACAAAACAGTACCAACTATAACTCTTCAAAATTTAGAGTTGATGGATTAAGTTCAATTCATCATTGGAATAAGATCTGAAACTTATAGTTATTGAGTCCCGAAAGTCACAAGAGCACTGCTGGCAATGGCAATGGAATAAAGTCTTAGTTTGTGGGGTTTTGTTATTAGTATCCACTCCATCTGGTACAGCACCAATAGACTGCCCTTCTCTGTTTGGAACTTCCCCTGTCAACCATAATTCAAAAACAGAGAATCAACGAAAAGAATGGTGGCCAAGATCATCCATACATGGGAAACAATCTCTAAATCAGTTGAATTGATGCACAAATAATCAAACATGGACCAAATTCATTTACTATCTATCATACGGCTTACCATCATGAAAATATGTATAACAGTTAAACATCAAGGCTAGGTAGATATCAATCAATGCCAGGAAAAAAGCTGAAACTTGCTCATCAAGGCGGGACATTAAAATACTTACAAAAATAATAGAAAAACAAACACGGAAAAACCTGTGGAAAAATTGAAGACTTAGGAAATGTGGAGCAGCGGGGACATTAAAATACTTACCATTTTCGTAATCGCTTAGGAGCAGCGGGGAGACGTGGTAATGGAGGTGGACGTGGCGGCAAGACGAGGCCCTTGACGGGATCATCGCGGTGGGCGGAGGTGTGGATGACGAGGTTGGAGAGGGCGAGCCGGCTATGGCCCTCTAGCACCGACCGGACAGAGCGGGTGCATGCCGTGGAGGCGGCGGAAGTCCTCGAATCCGCCTTTCTTGCATGTCGGTTTCCCGAAACGATTATATTCCAAATCCCAGGGAATATTCCGATTCTTTTACCACATGGAGTAGAAAAACACCCTCACCGCCTCTCTCCCTCTATATATATATATATACGTCTACGAAAAAAAGATTAGTTAAGAGTTATCCCAAGCGGTTGAAATCTACAAAAATTATTTGGTGCTTATAATGGCTACGGATGCTAATCTAAGCTCATGCTACCGGTTCGACCCAACCGATTTGGTCCTTGTCAAGAACTACCTCTTGCCTTTTATTAACGGTCAACCCATGGTTTCCAATGCCGTGATTGTCAAAGACCTTTTTTCCCAAGAACCATGGCTTCTAACAGGTATAAATATGTATATATATTTATTTATATATATTTATTTTTATTTTTATTTAAAACCTTTATTTCTCATGTGAACCTATTAATTTCCAAAATTTATTCTTTAGAATATCAATGATGGGGTTGCCCTGCGTCCCATGGCATTATAGAGGAGAAATTTTTTCTCTACGACCACATCTTTGATATTTGCGGTTATTTGTTATATATATGGCATATAGACTAATAAATTATATCATTACCTTAATTATAACTTCAACGTTTATTTTGTTGGGTTGATAGATGACATGGTCATGGAAACGGTTAAAGAATTTTTTGAGGAAAAAAATTCAATTTAATTAGTCTAATTAAATTGCCTAATTAAAGAAAAGCAAAGATATTATTTATTGAAATCTCTCACATGCATGCACGTGTGTGTGCGTATATATATGTATATATATATATATATATATATGGAAAATACTATGGTGCGTTGTAAGTTTTTGCAGTGCACCATACACTGCTGAACGAGAGTTGTTGGATCAAAATCCTGCGGCTCTCGTTCATCCTCCCATTTTTTAGATTTGTAGACCCGATTACCCGCCCAACTTGCCTAACCCGCCCGAACCTTACCTCCTGCCCGTGACTGCGCCACCGCCTGCTGCCGTGGCCTCACCCCCTGCCGGCGGTCCCGCCCACCACGCACCTCTCCCCACCTGGCCACCGCCCGCTGTCGTGGTCCTCGCCCCCAGCCGGCGCCCTGCAACTATGGCCAACCCCCCCCCCTCCTCTCTGCCATCGCCCGACCCGCTGCCCCCTGCCCGCACCCGGCTGGGGCCCCCTGGCTGTGGCAGAGGGGGAGTGGCGGGCAGGGGCGGTGGGGGCACGGGTTGGGCGGTGGCGAGAGGGGGGGGGGGGGTTGGCGATGGCTGCAGGGCACTGGCTGGGGGCGAGGAACACTACGGCGGGCGGGGTGAGGGGGTGGAGGGCGGGGCTACCGGCAGGGGCGAGGCCGCGGCGGCAGGCGGTGGCGCGGTAACGGGTAGGAGGTCCGGTTCGAACGGGTCAGGCGAGTTGAGTGGGCAATCGAGTCTGCAAATCTAAAAAGTGGGAGGATGAACGAGAGCCCTTGGATTTTGATCTAACGGCTCTCGTTCAGCAGCGCATGGTGCGCTGCAAAAACTTGCAGCACACCATAGCACTATTATATAAATAAATAAATATATATATATATATATAATAAAATGGTTATCTAGTTATTATGTTAATAGTAAAGCAATAACTTTGTTAATTTCAAGACTTATATAAACCCATATATCCGTAAACATAACATTTTGGGCATCTGTTAAATATAATTAATATTTTGTAGTTTGGTGCAAAATCAAGTGTAGGCATACAACAATTAGTACTAATGGTGACATGAAAGGCAAATATAATAATTTCCACCGTACAAATTAGGATCATGCTATAACTAAATTACATGCAAATTATATGTGTAGTGAGAATATACATAATTAACGAGACATGGAACAAGCTAGCATGAATTTTTTTGATTATTATATAACTAAAACTAGCAGTTGTGACTCGTGATGAGCAGTTAAATGATTTGAAATAAATCCTAATTTTACTAAAAAATAAAATAAATCCTTAAGGATTCAGAATAAATCATAATTACAATAAAAAAGTGATATTTATTTATAATAGGAAATAAAAAATTAATATTATAAAATAATTATATAGCATGAGTTTTCTAATTATAATACTAAAATATGACTAAGTGACTCTGGGATGGAGAGTTCGGGGTTTTGCAGTACTCTCCCTAAAAAATTTGTCCGAATTAATTAAAATTGATTTATCAGTTACTCTAGTATTTTATTGCAATTTCTTCAATTTGTATAGTTTTAATCTATATAAAATTTGTATAATTTTTAACTATATAAAAATTGGCAAAGTCAATACAAATATGTGTAATCGTACATACTCGCATTATTAATATTTTGGTACTTATTAATGTCAATAAATTTATAATTTATAGTTATTTTTAACTTAAAATTGACATTAATAATCAAGGATATAATTACTAATTTGTATAATTTCCAATACATATCTATCCGATTATAGTACTAGGACTTTTAACACTGTCTTTGCTTTTCATTTACTTTGCTTACATTGTGGTTTATTAATTCTATCCCACAAGAAAATGTGCCTAAATTAATTTAGGATTTCATCTTTTTAAACATGTACTTGAATTTTTTCCCTCTCCTATTTTTAATATTTTTTATTTATATAACCTTTTATATAAAATTTTAAACAGATATTTTTTGGTGTATACTTAATAAATATTCATTGTTTTTTATTCATAGCTTGTGCGTGGTGGGGGATCCTTGAAAAATGTCAATGGGAAAAACGTATTATTTTGCATCACACTTACATTCATTATTTTTTATTCATTGATGATAATTTGGTTCAATCTTGATTTGTGACCCAGTTTACTTCGTTTCAATCACAAACTTTAAGCTCGTTTCACCTACAATTATACATCTATTTTCCTCATTGTCATCAACATTAGGTCGGTTTGCAATATTCAGGATTGACATACAGTTTCAACGTACCCCTACGTCTATCATGGATGTGCTTTCAAATATAAAACTATAATATAAAGATGTTAATCATTTCATTAATCATGCCACTTGATCATATTTTGATAATCTTTTAGTTGAACCAAAGAATTATATGCTTATTAATAAAAGTTGCCATAAAAATTGTCTTTTTTTCAGCAAATATTTTCATCATGCAGGAAGCCCCTGTTTTGTTTAATCGTAATTTATGTGTTTTTTCGCCAATTAGTTAGTAAATTCACGTATATGTAATGATCAATATCATATATTATATATCACATATATAATTTATATGACGAATATATGTGCTTAATCTGTAAAAGGTGCCGGAGAAAATGAGCGTGCTCGGATAGCAAATCCTCGATACTATTTTGCGTTAAGAAAGTTGAAGTATGCCAAGGGAAGTATTGCCGATAGATGTGCCGGTGTAGGCACTTGGAAATCTACTCAGGTACCAAAAAAGTTGTGGATGAAGATGGTGTTGTCCTTGCTGAGAAGCGAGCTTTTACTTATTGTTACGCGCCGCAAGGTAGAGGCCACCAGGATGCCGATATCAAAACGCACTGGCTCATGGATGAGTATGAGCCCAAAACGAAAGGATCGAAGGTATGTGGTTATTGAATGTAGTACTACATATTTATCAAAATCATGTTTGATGTAGTACTGTTATATAATTGCTTTCACGACTAAACATTGTATATATACATCTTGCTTTCTTTTGAACAAGAAAGAAAAGAACTCTCCCATGCATGCATACGCGTAAAGTGGTCATCTGACTTCCTATGTCAACATTCCATAGTCAAGTTTGCGATACTTTGTATATATATATATATATATATATATATGGGCAGTGTAATGACCTTTTTGGATGTTCAATATCATTTTGCAGTTTCAAGAATGGGTTGTCTGCAAAATCAAGTGTAGGCATATGACAAATGACAACATGGACAACTCCGGATTGAAGACAATACATGCAATGAAGAATATCGATGATGATATAAATCTGTTACCACCGAGCTGCCAGCAAACAATTCCGGTTGGATACATGTTCAGACCTACCATCTATGAACTTGTGCAATTTTTGCGCCTAAAACTTGGAAACAACCCTTGCACCATAATTGCACATGGAGATGTTTACAATATGGAACCATGGATCCTTACAGGTAAAATACATAATAATAACATCTTTTATTTAACAATTTAACTTCATGACTCTTCACTATAAAATGAACCCCATAATTTGTTTACATTTATTCAAATTTCAACTTTTCTACGATTAAAAATCTACCGCCATTTATGGTGTAGCTTGGGGAAAACATTGATCTCTACATGGAATTAAAGAGTAGAGCATTATCTTAAGCCATGTCTTAATATCTAATATGGAAACGGCTTTTTCAATTACGCACAAAGAAAAATTATAATATATTTTTATAATCTATTGTTTTTTAAAAGTGCATGCTTCTATACCAATACCAAATATATATATTTGATGTGCTGGTGCTGATATAAAATTATGTATGCCTTGGTTTATAATGAACTTAGGGGCGGGTGATAAAAATGCGCCGATGGATGAACGCTATTTCTTTGCGGTAAGGACTAAAGTAAAGGACGGTGATGATGGGATGAACACAAGCAGAAGTGCCGGCATTGGATATTGGAAGATCTCCTCTACAAAGAAAGTGGTAGACGAGGGTGGTAAACAACTTATTGGCTACCTTGCTTCCTTGAAATACATTATAAGAAGAGAGAGAAAAGATCTTGCTCCTTCAAAATCTCCATTCAAATTAAAAGGGGAGGAAGAGGACGAGAAAACAAATTGGGTCATGCAAGAACTCACTCTTGTGAGACTTGCGAATGAGGTACATATGCAGTTTGGAATATATATTAATATGCATCATACATATAAAGTTTGACTTTTTTAAATGAGAAGATTCATTTTAAAAATATCATATATTATGTATACAATTTATGCTCTGTCATATATATGTATTATGTATTTTCACTGTTGTATGATAATACTTTGGGCATTATTTGACAAATCTTGTGTATAATTGAGAAAGATATCTAGAACTTAATAGATATCTTATTTATATAATATGTTTTTGATAGGGTAACCAGTTTCAAAAACTAGCCATATGCAAGATAAGGCATCGAGAGGTTGCTGAGAGGGTGACTGTTAACAAACATGAAGAGGAGAGGCCAGATGATCAAAAAGCTAGTAATCTCAGTAAGAATGATGTTCAAGATGAATGCTGCACATCAAACCAAGCTTTGACCAGTACTACAGCCATTGGCGGGCATTTCTCTCCTCTTGCTCAATCTCCCAATCACGGACAGCTTGACTACATTGAGGCTCCCGTATATGCAGAGTCCACATACAACTTTGGGTCTATGATAGCAGCCTTGCCCAGCAATTTGCAAGAGGCTAATATTATGATTCAATCTGATCATGAACTGATTTTGAGCTCGAGTACTCAATTGTATTCTGACAATGATTTGGAGATTTGCTTGCCAGTTTTGGCTATTACCCAAGATAGTCAAATTATTGAGGGATATTGTAACAGCGAAGAGCTCCCAAGGGATGTGACCACGGTAACACCTATAAGAATGGAGAGCCCAGAAATTTGCTACCAAGTGGAAAGGCATCATGTAGAGCTCAATTGTGCAGATGGGTCTGAAGCACCAACTGTCTCTTCCACACATCATGCTGAAACTCAGAGCCAACAAAATTGCGACATGTTGGTTGATAAATGGATTGGATTTTGTCAGGACACGAGTCTGTTTAAGAATGGGTTGGATTCGGGTTTGATTTCGAATGGTGAATTGCATGATCACGTCGATAATTACTTGAATGTATCTTGGACAATGGATGATAGGTACAAAGATTTGGATGATTTGATACTCGATGATGGTGAAGGTGACCATGATCAGAAAATTCTCAAACAGAGTAGGAAAGTAGAAGCGGGTAGATGAATGTAATAACTCATTTTATGTATGTACTTTTTATTAATTAGGAGCATACATGCTTTCTTGTATTTTATTATGTTTGTGATATTATGTACGACCTTACTTAATTTTGGCGATACATATTGTCTTCTACACTAATTTGTAGTTTTTAATAATTAGATTATGTTTTCATGACATACTTCAAAATTGAGCTTTTAATTGTTGATGAATTCGAAGGCCACTTAATTGGGCGACGATATTGTTATAATGTAATAAATCTAATTGGTATTAAGAGCTTGATCTCCATTTCATTAACTGCTATTTGATCAATCCTTCATTAAAACTTTTTTATACTGTGATCACTCTTTCTTAGTTTATATATATCATTGTTGGGGCAATAATATACCTCTATTCAACTTGACTCAAA
>JAURVB010003853.1:0-15466 GCA_033002965.1 Piper betle
ACCTTTGCTTGAGCTTCCTGACCCCAAGGTTTTGAACTATCTTGCCCCCTTCACAATCTTTTGCACTTGTCGATGCCTTTGTTTCTTCATCAAGTCTTTGACTTTTTCCTTAAAAATTCTTCCTTCTTTATCTCAGATTTAACTTCACTACCAGCTTCCTCCTCCTTCTCAGTCTTCTTCTTTGATTTTTCCAAAAATCTGTGTATCCTAGCCTGAAATTTTGCAATAGTGCATGGATCCAAGAATCATAATACTAATAAATTCCAAGCAATAAACTGCTAAAGAACAAACAGTGAACGCAATGAACATTTTGCAAGTCTACACCAAAAAGTAGACAAAAAACATCTGGCAAAAGGAATGAATCCCAGACAATAGAATTTGGAGGGGTAAAGTGCTGCTGATATATTGAAGAACTATTGTATTAAATGTAGAACAGTCAGAAGATTAACAGGAATCCCGTTACAGATTTAATCAGTGAGGGCAGCAGGTAATCACGACAAACTGATTACCTTAGCAATGACATATAGAAATTGCAACAACAGGAACACTAAACTGATTACAATAAGAAGAGGGCACGTGTTAACTCTGAGATCTATAAACAGGGAATACTAAAAATGAATTTGCACAGACCAACATTAAAGCACATGCCAATATCCTATAGTTTGCATCAAAATTAAAACTTATTAATTGAACCAATGCTGAAAAAGCTAATGGCATCATTAGAAGAGGCCTAGTCAAAATTTTAGCTCTTGAATTTACTAAGATACAAGCAAGAATGACATACACAACCACTGGGTCAGCTAAATTATCAGAAATAGCAATGACACAGGTAGAAAGTTGGGGAACGAATCATTCACCTCTTGCTCAATGGCTTCGCCAACATGACAGGCTGCTTGAACCACTCGACAGCTCCCATGTTCTCCACCGGTCATCAACAACCCCATCAACTTGTGCATTGTAATAACAGACATCATATCAGCTGGCAAATGGTCAAAGTAGGGGGCATGCGAGGCCTTGTTCTTCCCTACTCTACACAACTCCTGCTCTTCAGTAATCCGATCCCGCAGGGGCTCAAACCATCCAAGAAACAAGGACTTCATGTACGGCAAGTTAGGCGCCAGCTTTTGCTCACACATATCCGACAACAGCTCCTTATACTCTTTGGCAGCTTGCTCCCACGCCTCCGTCTCAATCTTGATCTGCCTCTTCCTCAGCGCCCAATGCTTGGCTTGACCCACTCCCCACAATCTTCTGACTCTTCTTCTTCACCCCAAAATCCCCATCAACCGGCACACTCACTACTTTACGTTCATCGATCAACCTCCCAACATCCGGCAACGAAAGATCATCCTCTTCCGACGAAACGGTTTCGACCTGGGCAGCACTAGCAACACTCCTCACAGCAATCATCCTCGACCCACCAGCCCCCCACCCCAAATCCCCCCACGGCTCCTTCCAACACTGACTCACCAGACGCTCTCCACCACTGTTTCCGACACTCAATATCGAAATTCCCGATCGCCCAACGGTCGAATCACCGGATAGAAACCGCAGAGTCTCAGTAAAAGACCTCACCTTCCTCCAAGGTGCCTGCTTTGCGACGCTCCGCCACATTTCCGGCCTTTTCTTGGGCGAAAGGCTAGCGGTCAGGGATGATTGGGTGGACCTACTCGTGCAATTAAGCGAAGGCGGGGGAGAAGCGGAGGCGCTACAGAACATGAAAGTCCGGCCGGCGGCTGCAGCTGGTGGTGGAGAGTGACGGAAAGAGAGGAGAGTAGGTGGTGGTGATGGTGGTGGTCGTCGTGTTGGTGGTAGTGGATCGGAGGAAAGAGCGGTGGTCGTCAGAGGAGGGCGGCGGTGGTCGGCGGAGAGACATGAAGGAGGTGGTGGTGGTCGGAGAGGAGGCGGCGCCGCCTTCTGAAAAACCCTTCTTAAACCCCCTTCCCACCATTTCTCTTCCGACTGCCCGTTAAGCATACGGATCCGGACGTGGATGAATTCATCGAAACGGACAGATGATCGTGAAATTTTTGCTGTCCACTGCGTCGGGGTGATCGAGTTTAACGATCATCATAATGCATGCTAATAATAATTAGGTTACTACCCGCCGGACGCTTTTAAATTTTTTTAAAAAGTATATTTTAATAAAATTTAAAATTAAATTAATAAATAGTTAATTATAAATAGAGCTCATATTATTGATTTAGTATGATTTATCTTATAGATTGATGTCATATTTATCAATTTTGTGGACTTATTTTATAATTCGATGTAGTTATATTTATTAATTTTTAATAGTTTGTTATGCTTATATATATATATTATATGGTAGATATAATATTTATCAACTTTGCATAATTATTTATGAAGTTGATGTTTATTGGTCCATTGTGTTTAACAAATTTTCATAATTTTATATATTTGTTTTGTTTATGTTATGTTTATCATTTGTTTGTAAATAGTCATAGATGCAAAGGACAAGATAATCAATAAAATAATCTACATAAATAATATGTTAAGTTTATACTCATTAAGAGATTGTATGGGGAATAATACGCATGCCAAAACCCGTTGACTCGAGTCAGAGTTTTACGGGAGTGAACCAGTCGGTTCAACCGTCGGTTCGAGTCGAGTCAGCTTCATGGACCGCGAGCTGAGTTGAGGCCAGCTGTGAGTTATGAGCGATGAGGGTCATGTATGCTCAAGTGTACGATGATAACGTCTAAAAGATGATGAAAAATGGGTTATCAAGTATATGGAGGTATACAGTATTGATTGTTATTTTTATTTGATCGTAGAATAGTTTTAGGGCCGAATGACGCATTAGGACGCGTTGGATTATATTCGGGTGGGTTATTAGTTATAGAGCATGTCATTTGGATGTTGTTGTGTTTGTTTTATTTTATGGAATTTTTCCATATTTTTCTAGATTTTTTTTAGAATTTATTACGAACTAGTTATTATTTTGACTCGAGTAGGAATCGAGTCAATACTTATTTACGAAACTGCCATTGACGGCACTTCTTCTTCCTCCCGACACTTACCCTTCCAAACCCTAGCCGCGCCACCGCACGTGTCGTCGCCGCCGACGCCGCACTGCCGCCGATCAACGCCGCCCCGCCCCGCCGTGCAGTCGCCGTGCCGCCACGACCCACCCCGGCCACCATCTCGCCGCCACGACGCCGGAATCGCCCCACGAAACCGCCTCGGCCGTCGCCACTCCGAGCCGGATTCCGCCGCCGTCCGGGCCGCTCCGCCGCCGCTGTGACCCCGACGACCACCCCCTCGCCGTCGCCGACGTTTCCCCCACCATCCCGACCGCCGTCGAGGCCGGCCGCAGCCCCGATCGGAGCACGCCGCCGCCGCCGCCCATTTTCGACGCCGCCGTCGACGGCCATCGCCGCCTCGGCTACCTTGTTTGACACCACCATCGGACCAAGCTCGTCGAGCTGGTGCCGATAGACCCCCTGATTGCTCCGTCCCGAATCATCGCCGGAAAACCGCCGGAATCCGCCGGAACACTCGCCGGAAAACCGCCGGAACCGCCGGAAAATTGGATTCGTGGGAAATTCGCCGGATCATCCGCCGAACGCACCTGGTCCAATCTGATCGGACTTCGGACGCCGCTAGGTGCCGAATTCGAGTTTCGAGCCACGAAACGGAAACCCTAGCCGTCGCCGATTTTCGACGACGCGAGGTATAATTTATTTTAATTTAATTATTTGAAAGTATTGATTATTAGAATTGCATGCTAGGATTGGTGAATTGTATGTTATAATAATATATATAAATGTAGATTTGATTAAGGATAAAATATGAAATTTGTTTGATTGAGTGGTGTTAAAAATGGAGGCTAAGAAATTAATTAGGGTAACTAGGTAATGATCATGATCTAATGCAAACTAGCCTAAGTAGGCTTGCTAGAATTGATATAGGTTGATGTGTGTTGATTGATGCGTGATTGTGTTGATTGTGTGTGCATGCTATAGGATGTGTGATTCATCATGCGGGCGTTAGTTTTTAGCTTGATTGTGTAGGTACGGTGTAGGAGCTCGCCGCCTAGGCGCGTGGACCCGTTTGGAGCTTCTACCAGGTCCGTTTAGGACTCGTTCTCTGTTTTACGCTACTCTATTGTATATTTGATTTATCATGTGCAGGACGAGTTAAGTGGCGTTTTATCGGATCCCACTTAACTCGGGCCATTTAGCCAACAGTTCTTATTTCGGATTAATAACCCTCGAGGATGAGATCCCTCGAGTTTGTTTTCGAACTTCAGATCCAGCTCACGATGCCTTCGGGCCTATTGTATAAATCCCAACCCAGGCCTATATATAGTATAGTTTTCGCGTTTTCGGTGAGAGATGGAATGAGGGTTACTTGCGGCCACGTCTTCAGATAGGGCGTGTGCTCGGAAGAGCGGGCTCTGGAGCTGGGGAGAACCCACTTCGTTCCCGAAGGATCCGGACAACTCCACCTTTGAGTTCCTCAAACCCGGAGAAGTGTGGAGGTTTACGGGTACTGCAATGCAGCGCATGTCTAGACTTGTGGTTCAAAGGGTACTGAAGGCGACTGCCTGAGAGTGCTCGGCCTTTGTGCTCAAGGCCAGGAGTAATATGGAAGGTGCAGAGGGCGGTAAGGAATGAAATTTGATGCGAGAAGCGATAGAGAAATGGCCAAGGTATGAGAATGAGAAAGAAAGGGGGACGCTGTCGACCCGAGGGCGACGGCCCGACGGCGACGGCTCCCGTATGTGCCCTGATGAGAGTTCTTGAGGAAGTATATGGTTTTGATTCAACAGGAGAGTTTGCTCTCCTGTGCCAGATTGATATTAGTTATTTTCCGGGCCGGTAACACTCGTTACTGACGGTTTTTCTATATATATGTAGGTGAGGAATGCGAGCGATGAAAGCTGTCGGGACTGCGGAGGAGCAGCACGGAACCGCGCACACATGTACCTGCCGCGTGTAACTGTATAATGATGGTGTGTTATTGTTATGTAAATGATAATTTTGATGTGTTTGCTTGAATGAATTACTTGTTATGAAACGAACTGATAAATATGAATGAGTAGGGAGCCTTGGAGTTCAGACTCGGCTCAGGTAAAAACGAATGAGATAATGATTGAATGTCATGGTAGATTGTTATGTGTTATCGTATTTTCATAAAATAGTATATATTTTCTTTTGGTTTCTCATTTGTTGTTTTGTCTTATCTTTGCTTGTACATCATAGCATGCATGTAGGACTCCGTTAGAACCCAATCGTTCCCATTCATGCATTTCATATTTGCATCTCCATCTTGAGACGCCGAGAGTAGATCCGGGTCGGCTTAACCGAATCTAGTAGATTAGCGAACGGTTCGGTCGCCGGTGACATTTCCGGGTCGGTTCACGGGTGAGCCGAAACGGGGTGTTACAGCAGTGGTATCAGAGCCAACTCTTGGCATATGTTCTCTGATACCAATAGTGGTATCAGAGCTAACCCTTGGTTGATTAAGATGGTAGATGCATTACAGGTTACATGTGTGCCGAAGCTGCTCCGAGCTGTACCGACAGGTATTTTTCTGTCTTTATGTTTTTGTTCACAGATTTTCTTACCTAACAGTGGTGTGACAGGGTGAGTAGATTAGAGTAGGGTACACAAACAGGATGGTGACACAGACCCGTCGGACGCAGATCAGGACCCCATCGCCTCCAGTAGTCAGACAGGATAGTCCCGACCATGGTCACAGTGACACAGCTTCCAGTCGACCTAGGACCACCATGCCACCAGCAGAGACGAGTGTACCGGTATCAGCTAGTCGTCGTACGGAGAGCCATCGCCGAGACAGTCGACGCGACAGTCACCGCAGTGGGAGTAGTCGACAGGAAAGGGATGCTGCAATAGCTAGGCTAGTTGAGGTTCAGATGCAAATGCAGCAGAATCAGGAGGAATTTAGGAGAGAGCTCAGACAGATAGCTCTATCAGTGGCTAGAGCAGAGAAGAGACCAGCCGTGGATGAAGAGGCGCAAGGAGAGCCAGTAGCGCCCATGGGCCCTCCGCCGCCGCCTCCTCCTCCACCGCTGCAACAGGGAGCTACCCCGCAACAGCTCCTCTGGTTGCCCCACTTCAGGCAAGGATGAGACAGGACGCCGGTGGACCTGCGATAGCAGGTAGCGGGCAAACCGTAGGGGGAGTGGAGCAGTTGGAGGTGACAGTGTACCAGTTGGTACGGGATCACAGATTCCTCGTTATGAGCAAGCAGAGGGATCAAATAGATCTGTAGACGTGAGGAGTTTGGAATTGTGGCAATATGAGAGATTCGTGAAGAATGGCGGACGACCTTTCTTTGGGAAGTTGGATGCTGAGGAGGCATTCCTATGGATATCGTCGGCCATAGGAGTGTTTGATAGTATGGCATGCCCCGTAGAACACAGAGTGCGCGTCGTCACAGGAGCATTCCAAGACGAAGCGAGGATATGGTGGAGTTCGGTGCAGAATTCTGTATTTGCTCATCGCCAGCCTCAGGACATCACTTGGGAGGAATTCAGAGTGGAATTCGATGGAAAGTATTTTCCACCAGATGTTAGGAGAAGGAAGGAACGAGAGTTCCAGATGTTGAGGCAAGGGCCTATGACAGTAGTACAGTATGAGACGAGGTTTAGAGCGTTGGAGAGATTTGCACCAGATTTGGTTCCAACCGAAGGAAGAAGAATAGAGCGCTTCTATGAAGGCCTCCATCATGAGATTCGGATGGCATACTTGGATAGGAAGTTTACTACCCTCGGTGACGTAGTGAGAGCTGCAGGTGAAGCAGAGCGGGTGATAGCTACACGACCACGTCGAGATGTCGACCAGAGGCAGCAACATCCGAGGCCATATCAGCCAGAGCAGGGGGCACAGCAGAGACGACGTGTAGATGCGCCAGTAGCCATGAGAGCCATGGATGGCCAGGTACAGGGCAGCAGAGCCCCATTCTGTCAGAGTTGCCAACGCCATCATTGGGGAGAGTGCAGAGCAAGCAGAAATGTATGCTACAACTGCGGTCAGCCAGGGCACCGAGCCGCAGAGTGCAGAGTAGGCACTAGGGTTTGTTACAACTGCGGTCAGCCAGGACACAGGGCCGCAGAGTGCAGAGGAGGCACTAGGGCCTATTACAGTTGCGGTCAACTGGGACATAGGGCTGCAATGTGTCCGACTAGCCAGAGCCAGCAGTTGACACTCCCAGCGCCTCAGCAGAGACTTGCACTTCCAGCTCCCCAACAGCAGTCACAGCAGAGTGGACCAGGGGAACAACCGAGTATAGAGGAGATTCCAGTGGTCTGCGAATTTACAGATGTATTTCCTGAGGAGATTACTGGATTGCCGCCAGACAGAGAGGTGGATCTTGCCATCGAGTTGATGCCTGGCACAGCCCCAATTTCGAGAGCTCCGTATAGGATGGCACCTCTGGAGCTCAAGGAACTGAAGGAACAGCTACAGACACTGTTGGACCAAGGATTCATCAGACCGAGCGTTTCCCCTTGGGGCGCACCAGTGCTATTTGTGAGGAAGAAGGATGGAAGCATGCGGTTATGCATAGATTACAGGATGCTAAACCATGCAACGGTTAAGAACAGATACCCTCTTCCTCGTATTGATGATTTATTTGACCAGTTGAGCTTAGCAGTTGTCTTTTCGAAGATTGATTTGAGATCAGGATACTACCAACTGAGGATTAGAGCAGAAGACATCCCGAAGACTGCGTTCAGGACGAGATATGGACACTACGAGTTTCTGGTCATGCCGTTTGGATTGACCAATGCTCCAGCAACATTTATGGACTTGATGAACAGAGTGTTCAATCAGTACTTGGACCAGTTTGTGATCGTCTTTGTGGATGACATACTGGTATATTCTTCATCTAAGGAAGAACATGTGCAACACCTGAGGATTGTGTTGCAAACACTGAGAGAGCATAGGTTGTATGGGAAATTTTCGAAGTGCAGTTTCTGGTTGTCAGAGGTGAATTTTCTTGGCCACATCATCTCAGCATCAGGCATCTCAGTGGATCCAGCTAAGATAGAGGCAGTAGTGCAGTGGGAACAACCGAAGACACCTACGGAGGTTCGGAGTTTTCTGGGATTGGCTGGATACTACAGACGGTTCATTCAGGACTTCTCTTCCATAGCAGCCCCTCTGACGCGACTGACTAGGAAAGAGGAACGGTTCATATGGACAGACGAATGTGAGCGGAGTTTCAAGATGCTAAAGGAGAGGTTGACTTCGGCGCCTATCCTCGCATTGCCTGAGGGACATGAGGATTTTGTAGTGTATACTGATGCCTCAGGGATTGGCTTAGGTTGTGTTTTGATGCAGAAGGATAAGGTTATTGCTTATGCATCTCGTCAGCTCAAGGTGCATGAGCGTAACTATCCTACTCATGACCTAGAGCTTGCTGCAGTCATATTCGCTCTCAGAATATGGAGGCACTATCTATATGGGACATCTTTCAGACTTCTAACTGATCACCAGAGTCTGAAATATATCTTCACGCAGAAGGATCTGAATAGCAGACAGAGGAGATGGTTGGAGATGTTAGCTGATTACGAGGTCGACATAGCATACCATGAGGGCAAGGCGAATGTGGTAGCCGATGCATTGAGCAGGAAGCCAGGATTCTTGTACACCGCAGGATTAGCAGCATTGTCAGTGACCGAGCACACTACGAGCCAGAGACAGTTAGTTGGGATGATGGCGCGACTTACGATTCAGCCAAGCGTGCTTGAGCAGATTCGGATTGCACAGGAGGCAGATCCGCAGTTGAAGCAATGGTTGGAACACGGAACACATCAGGAATTGGCCAGGGATACAGACGGATTAGTCAGATTGAGAGGCCGACTATTCGTGCCTAATGTTCCAGAGTATCCCGGACTTCGAAGTACTATTCTTCACGAAGCTCACACGTCGAGATGCTCAGTACACCCAGGTGGAGTGAAGATGTACCACGATGTCCGACGAACCTATTGGTGGCCAGGAATGAAGAGAGAAGTATACGATACAGTGGCTAGATGTTTGGTATGCCAGCAAGTGAAAGCCGAGCACGTACGTCCAGGTGGAATGCTACAACCGTTGGAAACCCCAGAGTGGAAGTGGGAGAGTATAGCTTACGACTTTGTAGTTGGTTTACCTAAGACCCGCCAACAAAAGGATGCGATATGGGTCATAGTGGATCGACTTACAAAGAGCGTACACTTCATACCGATCAGGATGGATTACCCACTGACCACATTGGCTACGCTGTATAGAGATCAGATAGTCAGGTTACACGGCGTACCACGGGAGATCATATCAGACAGGGATCCGAGGTTCACATCGCGATTTTGGAAGGCTTTTCAGGCAGCTATGGGCACAGAATCGAGATTCAGCACAGCTTTCCATCCTCAAACAGACGGACAGACGGAAAGAACCATACAGACCCTGGAAGACTTGCTTCGCGCATGTATCCTGGATTTCGGAGGGAGTTGGGAAGAACACCTACCTCTGGTGGAATTCTCCTACAATAACAGCTATCAGGCCACAATTGGAATGGCACCGTTCGAAGCATTGTACGGTAGACCATGCAGATCCCCAGTGTGTTGGGTGCAGGGCAGCGAACCAGTAGTAGTTGGGCCAGAAATGATCCAGCAGACACAAGAGGTGGTAATGAGGATTAGAAGAAGAATGAGGTCAGCTCAAGATAGACAAAAGAGTTACGCAGATCAGCGCAGACGTGAGGTTCATTTCGCGTTAGGAGATCACGTTCTCCTGAAGGTCTCTCCGACTAAGGGAAACACGAGATTCGGGACGCGAGGGAAACTCAGTCCGCGCTATATTGGACCCTTTGACGTGATTGAGCGCATTGGACCAGTGGCATATAGGCTAGCATTGCCTCCTCACCTATCAGCTGTGCATGATGTCTTCCACGTGTCAATGTTGAAGAAGTATCACCCTGACAACTCTCATGTTGTCAGCTTCAAAGAGGTAGAGCTGCAACCGGACCTGACGTACCCAGAGGATGCAGTCCAAATCGTGGACCGAAGAGTGAAGATTCTCCGAAGAAAAGAAGTTCCCCTAGTACGAGTGCAATGGACCCGACGAGGAGTTGAAGAAGCTACGTGGGAACGAGAAGATGAGATGAGGAAGCGATACCCGGAGTTGTTCGAGCAACCAGCTTCACAACCAGGTACTACGCCAACATGTACATTTAGATGAGGAACATGGTTGAAACTTCCTTGGTTAAAATTTCGAGGACGAAATTTTTCTAAGGAGGGAAGGTTGTAAAACCCGTGACTCGAGTCAGAGTTTTACGGGAGTGAACCAGTCGGTTCAACCGTTGGTTCGAGTCGAGTCAGCTTCATGGACCGCGAGCTGAGCTGAGGCCAGCTGTGAGTTATGAGCGATGAGGGTCATGTATGCTCAAGTGTACGATGATAACGCCTGAAAGATGATGAAAAATGGGTTATCAAGTATATGGAGGTATACAGTATTGATTGTTATTTTTATTTTATCGTAGAATATTTTTAGGGCCGAATGACGAATTAGGACGCGTTGGATCATATTCAGGTGGGTTATTAGTTATAGAGCATGTCATTTGGATGTTGTTGTGTTTGTTTTATTTTATGGAATTTTTCCATATTTTTCTAGATTTTTTTAGAATTTATTACGAACTAGTTATTATTTTGACTCGAGTAGGAATCGAGTCAATACTTATTTACGAAACTGCCACTACAGCACTTCTTCTTCCTCCCGACACTTACCCTTCCAAACCCTAGCCGCGCCACCCACGGTCGTCGCCGCCGCCGCCGCTGCCGACGCCGCACTGCCGCCGATCAACGCCGCCCCGCCCCGCCGTGCAGTCGCCGTGCCGCCACGACCCACCCCGGCCACCATCTCGCCGCCACGACGTCGGAATCGCCCCACGAAACCACCTCGGCCGTCGCCACTCCGAGCCGGATTCCGCCGCCGTCCGGGCCGCGCCGCCGCCGCTGTGGCCCTGACGACCACCCCCTCGCCGTCGCCGACGTTTCCCCCACCATCCCGACCACCGTCGAGGCCGGCTGCAGCCTCGATCGGAGCACGCCGCCACCGCCGCCCATTTTCGACGCCGCCGTCGACGGCCATCGCCGCCTCGGCTACCTTGTTTGACACCGCCATCGGACCAAGCTCGTCGAGCTGGTGCCGATAGACCCCCTGATTGCTCCGTCCCGAATCATCGCCGGAAAACCGCGGAATCCGCGACACTCGCCGGAAAACCGCCGGAACCGCCGGAAAATTGGATTCGTGGGAAATTCGCCGGATCATCCGCCGAACGCACCCGGTCCAATCTGATCGGACTTCGGACGCCACTAGGTGCCGAATTCGAGTTTCGAGCCACGAAACGGAAACCCTAGCCGTCGCCGATTTTCGACGACGCGAGGTATAATTTATTTTAATTTAATTATTTGAAAGTATTGATTATTAGAATTGCATGCTAGGATTGGTGAATTGTGTGTTATAATAATATATATATAAATGTAGATTTGATTAAGGATAAAATATGAAATTTGTTTGATTGAGTGGTGTTAAAAATGGAGGCTAAGAAACTAATTAGGGTAACTAGGTAATGATCATGATCTAATGCAAACTAGCCTAAGTAGACTTGCTAGAATTGATATAGGTTGATGTGTGTTGATTGATGCGTGATTGTGTTGATTGTGTGTGCATGCTATAGGATGTGTGATTCATCATGCGGGCGTTAGTTTTTAGCTTGATTGTGTAGGTACGGTGTAGGAGCTCGCCGCCTAGGCGCGTGGACCCGTTTGGAGCTTCTATCAGGTCCGTTTAGGACTCGTTCTCTGATTTACGCTACTCTGTTGTGTATTTGATTTATCATGTGCAGGACGAGTTAAGTGGCGTTTTATCGGATCCCATTTAACTAGGGCCATTTAGCCAACAATTTTCCGGATTAATAACCCTCGAGGATGAGATCCCTCGAGTTTGTTTTCGAACTTCAGATCCAACTCACGTTGCCTTCGGGCCTATTGTATAAATCCCAACCCAAACCTATATATATATATATAGTATATATATATATATATATATATAGTTTTCGCGTTTTTAGTGAGAGATTGAATGAGGGAAATCCAACTACCGTACTACGCGAGCGGGCACGTGTGTGTCGATAGTGGGCTCTGGAATGGTGTGCGGGCCGTTTCATTCCCGAGGGATCCTGACAACTCCGCCTTTGAGTTCCTGAAACTCGGCGAAGTGTGGAGGTTCACGGGTACTGCATTGCAGCGCATGTCTAGACTTGTGGTTTCAAAGGGTACTGAAGGCGACTGCCTGAGAGTACTCGGCCTTCGTGCTCAAGGCCAGGAGTAATATGGAAGGTGCAGAGGGCAGGAGAGGAATGAGATTTGATGCGAGAAGCAATAGAGAAATGGCCGAGGCATGAGAATGTGAAAGATAGGGGGACGTTGTCGACCCGAGGGCGATGGCTCCCGTATGTGCCCTGATGAGAGTTCTTGAGGAAGTATATGGTTTTCATTCAACAGGAGAGTTTGCTCTCCTGTGCTAGATTGATATTAGTTATTTTTCGGGCCGGTAACACTCGTTACTGATGGTTTTTCTATATATATGTAGGTGAGAAATGCGAGGGATGAAAGCTGTCGGGACTGCAGAGGAGCAGACACGGAACCGCACACACATATACCTGCCGCGTGTAATCTATAATGACGGCGTGTTATTGCTACGTGAATGATAATTTTGATATGTTTATTTAGATAAATTGCTTGATATAAAATGAATGGATAAATGTGAATGAGTAGTGAGTTTGGAGTTCAGGCTCGGTTCAATTGAAACGAAAGAGATAATGATGAATGCTACGGTAGATTATCATGTTTTATCGTATTTTGATAAAATATTTATATATCCTTGTTGTGGATAATTTTTAATTAAAATTTTCTTACTGTTGCATGGTTTTGTTTTGCTTGCACATCATAGCATGCATGTAGGACTACGTTAGAACCCACACATCCCATTCACGCATTTCATGTTTGCATCTCCATCTTGAGACACCGAGGCAGATCCGGGTCGGCTTAACCGAACCCAGTAGATTAGCGAACGGTTCAGTCGCCGGTGACATTTCCAGGTCGGTTTACGAGTGAGCTGAAACGGGGTGTTACAACGCATATTCTAAATATATTATTAATAAAATATTATGTGTGGGCTAATAATTAACCACAAGCAAAAAAAAAAGTTAAAAAGCAATACTGGAAAAAAAAAACATTATGTTATAGTTAATAGTAGATAATAATTTTTCAAAGACCTACGTAGTTATAATAGAAGAATTAGGATTTTTTGTTGTCTCCGAGATACCAATCTCTTCTTACTCGTCGTTGATCCCTTTAAGTTTAAAAACTCTTTAGAAAAAAAGTATATTCCTTAAGTTATAACTTTTCAAAAGAGTTACTTTTCTCTTTTTTTTGTGGTTTATTTTTCAAAGCAATATTTTTTTATGGTTGTATCTATAGGATTATAACCTCTCACGTTATTATTTTTATAAATTCCCGTGTTGGTTCAAACCTCTAAGTATATATATTTTTTGTCCAATGGCTAGTTGTATAATTGAGATAAACTAGTGTGTTTATTTAAATATTTATATGTTGTTTATATGTAGGAAGCGCTGTAGAAGTTTAAAGCTATTATAAAAGATTAAATATGAAATTATAATGTTAGCCAACAATTAAAATATTATTTTTAAATATTTTACTAAAAATGTATAAGTATTGTCCGCACATTGCAGGGGTTTTGGCTGATTATAATAAAAAAATGTTATAAATTATTCAAGGACTTGCACAATATGTAGCGTATATTTGAAATTTAATAATATTATTTATTAATTAAAAATATAAATTTAAATTATATAATTTAATAATTGCTTTATTTTTTAAAATTTCAAAGAAAGGTATCCCTGTAAAATTTAGTATAAAATAGTTATATAAAAATTTAAAGTCAATAAGAATATATCACAATAAAACTGGTAGAACTCCTAATTAAGTAAATATAATAAATATATTTTTTAATCCGAATAAGATTTTAAACATTAAATATAATTAATCAATTTTTGAGAATTTAATTTAGATAGAATTATAATATAAGGTTTTTCTACTAAAAAATGACATAAATAAATAAAAATCCTAAATTAAGTATGTGTTTTGCGTATAGATTACAAATAGATAAGCATCCCAAATTAAGCAAATATTGGTTAAAAATATTTTTAATTAGATTATAAGATTTTTTAAAATAAATAATAAATCTTGAATTAAGTAATTATTTTAGGACGTTAAAATTATTAAAGGGGTAGAATTAACTATGACACAAGTAACAAAAATAGCTAAAATGTGATGAGGTAATACATACACATATATATATATATATATATATATATATATATATATATATATATATATATATATATATATATAGACTTGGACGTCCAACCAAATTTAATCAAGAGACGGCCAAGCTTGGCCAAGCAACGGGCGAACCTATTTGGTTGTGGCCAGATTTGGGCGCTACGCTAATAAAAAACCATGTGCCCAAATCTGGTTGCCGTCGTTTGGTGTAGGGACAATTAGGTCTGGCTAGCGGTGGTCGAACCTAGATGACGATAGCCAAATCTAGTTGTGCAATTTAAAAAAAAATTTGGAAAAAATTACTAGCAAGCAGGTTCTGGCCACAGCCAGGGGCCAACTGGCTGTGGCAGGAAACTAGCTATGGTCAACATCCAGGTGGAGACTCCGGTTTTATCTTTTTTTCATCAAATTTGCCTAGTTAGTTGTGGCAAGAGCCTGGATGCAGTCAACGTTGGGTGGAGAGTTTCATTTTTTGGTTTTTTTTTACCAAATTTGGGTTTTCCTTGTGATCGGATAGCCCCGATTAACTCAAGAAAATATTTCCCAATGTATATATACATAAAACTTAAGGCTTTAAAATAAAGAAGATATGTTGTCAATAACTTGGTCATTTAGATTTTAAATTTCACATAGGTATTATCACGGGAGATAGTAGTTAAACTTAGGCACGAAAGGACGGTGGTTGAATACGTTTGATGTAACTTGACTCCTTTTAAACTCTGAAGCTGTCCTGTGATCATCAAAATTCAAACATCAGTATGAAGATTGTGGAAAGTTCGTCAAATATGAATGAATCCAAACAAGAATGGGCAATGCTCGCGTATCTCTCAACCAGTGGGAGGTCGACCACAAGGCCCAATTGCCATTACCCTCCCATAAATAGGCCGAAAGACGTGAAAATATTATAATAATATTGTCCCCTATATGTGCTGATAATTTAGTTCTGTTATTATTATTATTATTTTTCCTTCTGTGAATTTCAGTCCACGGATGCCAGCAAGCGTCCACGCCCGCCTATTGTTCTTCTCCATCCTTCTTTGCTCTATGGAGTTCAGCTCAACATAAAGAATA
>JAURVB010003854.1:0-15455 GCA_033002965.1 Piper betle
CCGACTTAGGAGGCAACCCTAGAAGTTCGTCTGGGAATACACATATTCCCGGACTGAATCCTCCCCCTAAACCAAATTGGCAAACGCCAGTGCTTTCTTTTGGACAACGGGCTCTAGAAAATATTGTTTATTGAAAGCTGCCATAAATTCCGCCCACGCGATGGAGGAAATCTCATGTTGATGGAAAGTGGTTTTCTCCATGGATTTCCACCAGTAAGATACTTCCCCTTGAAGCATGCATGTTGCCAATCTCACTTGATGGCGGTGGGGCACTGTAGAGAAATTCCAGAGGAACGAAGCTGAGGTATTCATTGGTGGGACTGATCCAATGAAGGCAGAGAGCTGGTTGGACATTACTGGAAAGCATTTAGAGTTCTCTCTGTGCCTCATCGCCATCAGGTGAGGTTGGCGACATGCATGCTTCAGGAGGAAGCATCCTATTAGTGGAAATCCATAGAGAAGACTGTGTTCCATCAACGGGAGATTTCGTCCATTCCTTGGGCGGAATTTGTAACAGCTTTCAATGGACAATACTTTCCTGTGTCTTTTGTCCAGAAGAAAGCATTGGAATTTGCCACTCTAACTCAAAAGGATGATTCAATCCGAGAGTATGCAAAAAATTTCTTGCAATTGGAGAGATTTGCAGCTGGGAGTCTGGCAACTGCCCGAGCCAGAGCAGACAAATTTTCTGGGGGTTGAAGCCCGAATTGAGGAGTAGGGTTGCTACGGCGCCAAAAGGCACTATAACCGAAGTGATTGAGGTAGGCACTACTCATGAGTTGGTGTACGACTATATCCGTGCACAGAAATAGGGGAAGGCTACTATACAACATAAGAATGCCAACCAGGGTAGTAGCAAAAACAGGTCTGCAAAATACCAGCAGCAGAACTATCAACGGAATGTCGATGGGAACCACAAAAGGAAGTTTCAGGAGATTCCATATCGACTATGTAAAAATTGTAACGAGATTCATTCAAGGTTATGCAGTGAGCCCTGTCGGTGCTACAATTGCGGAAAGACGGGACACCTGCAAAATGAATGTCGTCAGCCCCTGAAGCAACAACAGGAGCAGCTTAAGATCCCGAAGATATAATTAATCATGCTTATCATAATTATGCAAAGTTGATAAATATTATATCTACCATATAATATATATATATAAGCATAACAAACTATTAAAAATTAATAAATATAACTACATCGAATTATAAAATAAGTCCACAAAATTGATAAATATGACATCAATCTATAAGATAAATCATACTAAATCAATAATATGAGCTCTATTTATAATTAACTATTTATTAATTTAATTTTAAATTTTATTAAAATATACTTTTTAAAAAAATTTAAAAGCGTCCGGCGGGTAGTAACCTAATTATTATTAGCATGCATTATGATGATCGTTAAACTCGATCACCCCGACGCAGTGGACAGCAAAAAATTTCACGATCATCTGTCCGTTTCGATGAATTCATCCACGTCCGGATCCGTATGCTTAACGGGCAGTCGGAAGAGAAATGGTGGGAAGGGGGTTTAAGAAGGGTTTTTCAGAAGGCGGCGCCGCCTCCTCTCCGACCACCACCACCTCCTTCATGTCTCTCCGCCGACCACCGCCGCCCTCCTCTGACGACCACCGCTCTTTCCTCCGATCCACTACCACCAACACGACGACCACCACCATCACCACCACCTACTCTCCTCTCTTTCCGTCACTCTCCACCACCAGCTGCAGCCGCCGGCCGGACTTTCATGTTCTGTAGCGCCTCCGCTTCTCCCCCGCCTTCGCTTAATTGCACGAGTAGGTCCACCCAATCATCCCTGACCGCTAGCCTTTCGCCCAAGAAAAGGCCGGAAATGTGGCGGAGCGTCGCAAAGCAGGCACCTTGGAGGAAGGTGAGGTCTTTTACTGAGACTCTGCGGTTTCTATCCGGTGATTCGACCGTTGGGCGATCGGGAATTTCGATATTGAGTGTCGGAAACAGTGGTGGAGAGCGTCTGGTGAGTCAGTGTTGGAAGGAGCCGTGGGGGGATTTGGGGTGGGGGGCTGGTGGGTCGAGGATGATTGCTGTGAGGAGTGTTGCTAGTGCTGCCCAGGTCGAAACCGTTTCGTCGGAAGAGGATGATCTTTCGTTGCCGGATGTTGGGAGGTTGATCGATGAACGTAAAGTAGTGAGTGTGCCGGTTGATGGGGATTTTGGGGTGAAGAAGAAGAGTCAGAAGATTGTGGGGAGTGGGTCAAGCCAAGCATTGGGCGCTGAGGAAGAGGCAGATCAAGATTGAGACGGAGGCGTGGGAGCAAGCTGCCAAAGAGTATAAGGAGCTGTTGTCGGATATGTGTGAGCAAAAGCTGGCGCCTAACTTGCCGTACATGAAGTCCTTGTTTCTTGGATGGTTTGAGCCCCTGCGGGATCGGATTACTGAAGAGCAGGAGTTGTGTAGAGTAGGGAAGAACAAGGCCTCGCATGCCCCCTACTTTGACCATTTGCCAGCTGATATGATGTCTGTTATTACAATGCACAAGTTGATGGGGTTGTTGATGACCGGTGGAGAACATGGGAGCTGTCGAGTGGTTCAAGCAGCCTGTCATGTTGGCGAAGCCATTGAGCAAGAGGTGAATGATTCGTTCCCCAACTTTCTACCTGTGTCATTGCTATTTCTGATAATTTAGCTGACCCAGTGGTTGTGTATGTCATTCTTGCTTGTATCTTAGTAAATTCAAGAGCTAAAATTTTGACTAGGCCTCTTCTAATGATGCCATTAGCTTTTTCAGCATTGGTTCAATTAATAAGTTTTAATTTTGATGCAAACTATAGGATATTGGCATGTGCTTTAATGTTGGTCTGTGCAAATTCATTTTTAGTATTCCCTGTTTATAGATCTCAGAGTTAACACGTGCCCTCTTCTTATTGTAATCAGTTTAGTGTTCCTGTTGTTGCAATTTCTATATGTCATTGCTAAGGTAATCAGTTTGTCGTGATTACCTGCTGCCCTCACTGATTAAATCTGTACGGGATTCCTGTTAATCTTCTGACTGTTCTACATTTAATACAATAGTTCTTCAATATATCAGCAGCACTTTACCCCTCCAAATTCTATTGTCTGGGATTCATTCCTTTTTGCCAGATGTTTTTTGTCTACTTTTTGGTGTAGACTTGCAAAATGTTCATTGCGTTCACTGTTTGTTCTTTAGCAGTTTATTGCTTGGAATTTATTAGTATTATGATTCTTGGATCCATGCACTATTGCAAAATTTCAGGCTAGGATACACAGATTTTTGGAAAAATCAAAGAAGAAGACTGAGAAGGAGGAGGAAGCTGGTAGTGAAGTTAAATCTGAGATAAAGAAGGAAGAATTTTTAAGGAAAAAAGTCAAAGACTTGATGAAGAAACAAAGGCATCGACAAGTGCAAAAGATTGTGAAGGGGCAAGATAGTTCAAAACCTTGGGGTCAGGAAGCTCAAGCAAAGGTCTTTCTCATTTCAAAAAATATTTTTGTTATTTGCTGACTTAGACTTCTGTGGTGCATTATTCAACCGACTTCTGGGTTTCAGGTGGGTTCTCGTCTTATTGAACTTCTTATAGAAACAGCTTATATACAGCCACCGGTGGATCAATCAGCAGATGGACCACCAGATATTCGTCCTGCTTTTAGACATTATCTTAAAAACGTCATGAGAGAGGAACAGTAAGATCCATGTTCACTCAGTTCTGTTTTGTTTCCTATATTTTTGTTGTACCAATACATCTGTTGGATGAAAGGAAAACTAGCAAAAGATTTGGCGTCATTGAATGTGACCCATTAGTTCGTCAAGGACTGGATAGAACTGTAAGCCATCAAAACACCGTTTTTCCCCTCAGTTGTTCCTTGTCATTAGTTTCTTAATTGTGCATTGATAATTGCTTATTGGATTGCAGGCTAGACATATGGTTATCCCTTACATGCCCATGTTGGTGCCTCCACTCAACTGGCAAGGGTAAGGTGGCTACACTATTGATTAATTTGATTTTAGTTAGGGAGGATTAAAATTTGGAATTTTTTGTTTGGTTTTTTTTGAAAGAAAAAAATCTAAATTTATGTATCTATGGCATTCCATGGTAATGGATGATTACCTGAAACAACAAATAATAAGCCATTGCCAGTGATAGAGACGTTTTTGCCTTCAATTCTTTTTTCGACTTTATTTTTTATTGGTTTATATGATCTTGGCATGTCTTTATATGACAGGTATGACAAAGGTGCATACCTATTCTTGCCCTCCTACATGATGCGGATACATGGAGCAAGGCAGCAACGTGAAGCAGTGAAAAGAACTCCCCGAAAGCAGTTGGCACCTGTTTTTGAGGTTCGATTATAATATTTGAAACAGCACAAAATTTTTTCAACCTAGCCTTCATTTTCATAGGAACCTTGTGGCACTTTCTGTATCTGCTTCTCTGCTTAGTAGGAATTCAGACACTACTGATGTGTTTATTATCTTATGCTTGAATGTAAATATTTGAGCTGCTTCTTTATTGTTGAGCGGCTTTTTTATCTTATATTGTGCAAAATTTTTGGGATAGGCTCTGGATACGCTGGGTAATACCAAATGGAAGGTGAACAAAAGAGTCCTTAGTGTGGTGGACAGAATATGGGCCAGTGGAGGCCGCTTGGCCGACTTGGTTGATCGTGATGAGGTAAAATATTCTGCCTCATCGGACTAACTCCTGTATTTTATTTTATGACATTTAAGCATGTTCTTCTATTTGTGTTACTTTTATTATTGGATATATGAACATACTTTTTATTTGTTTAAGGTTCCCATCCCAGAAAAGCCAGACACTGAAGATGAAACTATACTCCGGAAGTGGAAATGGAAAGTCAGAGCTGCTAAGAAGGAAAATAGTGAAAGACACTCCCAATGTTGTGATTTAGAACTTAAACTTTCTGTAAGATCTGATATTCAATTTCATCCTGCATTCAAAAATTAAATTATTACATAGATATTGTTATGATTCCTAACTTTTCTTAAGAGCAGGTGGCAAGGAAAATGAGGGATGAAGAAGGCTTTTTATCCTCACAACCTTGACTTTCGAGGACGTGCATACCCAATGCACCCATATTTGAACCACCTTGGTTCAGATGTATGCCGAGGAATTTTGGAATTTGCAGAGGGAAAACCTCTTGGCCAATCAGGACTGCACTGGTTGAAAATACATCTGGCCAATCTCTTTGCTGGTGGTGTGGATAAATTATCATATGATGGCCGACTCGCATTTACTGAGAACCACTTGGATGACATATTTGATTCAGCTGATAGGCCATTAGAAGGAAAGAGGTGGTGGCTAGGTGCTGAGGATCCATTTCAGTGTCTGGCAGTTTGCATAAATCTTGCAGAAGCTTTGAGGAGTGCTTCACCAGAGACCACCATCTCTTACTTGCCTGTGCACCAGGTTGTCTTTCAAGTTCCATTTCTTAAAGTATCATATTTCTGATTCTTACAGCATGCTTTCCTTGCGGGATCGGATTGAGAATTTTTTGTGTCAATGTTTCTAAATAATTGAATTACAAACAAGTTCCTGTTATTTTAAAGCCATTAAACAAAAGGGTTGATGCTCTGCTTGTATAAGAGTTTTGCAATGGAGTGACATCATTATCTGTCACTACTTTCAAATCTTAATATAAGGAAGAATTTTTATTCCAAAATGTTTTTGAGGTAATATTTGGATCCAGAGTTGCATTAAGATGGGTTATTATTCATATGTAAGAGATATTTTTTAACAAAATAATAGTAGTGGTGGAACACATAAGGAAGTTAAGCATGTTTTTCTGTTGAGTTTTCTCTCTTAATGAATGTTGGCCATAACACATGATTTCTTTTTTTTTTTTTGCCTTCAATGTAAATTTGAATTCAGTTTGAACAATCTATTTATGCAAGATCTGTTTGTTTGTCTCCAGGATGGTTCGTGTAATGGTTTACAGCATTATGCAGCGCTTGGAAGAGATAAGGTGATGGTTTTCCCTAGTTGAGTAATTATTTTCCATATCTAGTCTAACCAGTATTGGGGAAATTTATATGGCCTGCCAGTTTTGTTCTTTTATTCAGAATTACAGTTAATTTTTGAATTGTCTGCTGGTTGCTGTGTGCAAAGAACTTCATTGTTTCTATTTCAGCTTGGGGCTACTGCTGTAAACCTTGTTGCTGGTGAGAAGCCTGCCGATGTTTACTCAGGAATTGCTGCAAGGTATGATCTGCAATTTTGTGTGTGTGTGTGTGTGTGTACTTTATTCTCTGTTAATCCTTAGCAGGGAAAGGCGAAATTAGTTGAAAATCAGGGTCCTTTATTGAGTGTTGCTAAGTAATTCAGTTCAAAGATTCCGGTCTTTGTACTTCACAAATCTCTAAGGTTTTGATTCTTGAAATACTTAGGTCATAATGTGTTGTACGAAGTTTATCAAATTCTCTTTAATGGTGGTTTGCAAGTTAGTAGGATTGTCATCAAAGATGGGGCAATGTCCTGGCTATTGATAAATACAGCTGATCAGCATGAATGTATATATTGTAACTAATAATTGTTTTTTATTTTGCTGAAGGTTTTCTGGATCACATATCCATGTCTTTATGGGAAAATGTATAAGCTAGTTATTGATTTTATTATTTTCATTGCTGAGGAGTATCCCTAACATGTCGTCGATACTCTTAGCTTCTTGTGAACTAGGCAGTTAAAAATACTTAAAAAGTTGAGACATGGAGGTTGGAATGTAGTTAGTTGATTAACATTCAGCCACCTGTGGATGAAATTGTTAGGATCATAAAATGGTTTAACTTGTGTAATTGAACATGATTGCTTCTCACTGGAGTGAAGGTAGTTGCCGATGACATATTTCCTTTAGGTGACGTGATGATGATCAAATGCTAGTCTCAAAACATTAGTATTATTTCTCAGTCTTTGTTCTTATCAAATGTACTGATTTTGACAGAGTGCTTGATATCATGCGCCGAGATGCTGTGAAGGACCCTGCCACAGATCCAAATGTTGCAAGAGCCAGACTCCTTGTAGATCAGGTTTGTAGTTCAGCAACCACTCGAGTAGATTGCTGAAGTTTTAAGACTTCTTTATGTTTTTATCCTTTTTTCTTCCTTTCCTTTTTTGGAAAGGCTGAAGGTTAACAATAGTGTATGGCTTTCAAAAGCAATCGTGATCATCTGGTGTTTATTGCTGATTAAATGTAGAGATTGGTAAGCATATGTCATGTGTATGGAGATATGAAAAGTGAAGAATGAAATCGAGGAGGCTTGATATACTTTATATTTTGCTCATATTGAATCTTGATGTACAGGTTGATAGAAAACTGGTAAAACAAACTGTGATGACGTCAGTTTATGGGGTGACTTTCATTGGAGCTCGTGATCAGATTAAGAGAAGGTTGGCAGAGCGAGATGTTATATCTGATGACAAGGAACTATTCCTTGCTGCCTGTTATGCAGCTAAAGTAGGTGTTATTTAATCAACTTCTTTCATTTTAGTATTCATTTATTTTTAAAAGGATATTTAACTCACTACTTAATTTTTACATGGTTGCAATTCTATTATGTATGAGCAGGTAACTTTAACTGCACTTGGTGAAATGTTTGAAGCAGCCCGGGCCATAATGAGTTGGCTTGGTGAATGTGCAAAGGTAAGAATCAAACACATGTTTGTGTAGGTGTAATCTTCATGGGGTATATTGTTGTAATAAAATCAGGATATGTCATTCCTTAAGCGATTGTTGCTCTTTGGAATGGTTGTGCTTATGTCTTCTGGTGTTTGACTATTTGTCATATTGATCCGGAGCAATGGAATTCTGTGCAAATGCTTTCAGATCATTGCAGCTGAGAATCAGCCTGTTAGATGGACGACCCCTCTTGGGCTTCCTGTTGTGCAACCATACCGTAAATTAGGAAGACATCTGGTAAGTTTGATGAATACATAATCTCCTTTATTTATATAACAAATACTTCTCAATACCTCCAATTTGAGGCTTTTTCAACTTGGTTTCAGATTAGAACATCGCTTCAAGTTTTGACCTTACAACGTGAAACTGCAAAGGTACATTTCTTGTTGCTATTTATCATCCACTTCTACTTATTGTGTGACATTCTGGTTAATATTGGGATAGCCTTTCGCTTGTGCATTTTGTTTTCGTCGTAAAAATGAAGTCTTTTTAATCCATTGTGACCTAGCCAAGAGATTGTAATATAGGATTTAATGAATAATTGTTAAGAGTTATCCACGCTGAATTTCTTAATCAATGCAGGTGATGGTGAAACGTCAGAGATCTGCATTCCCTCCTAACTTTGTACATTCACTTGATGGTTCCCATATGATGATGACTGCTGTTGCTTCCAAGAAGGCAGGGTTGAGTTTTGCAGGTTTGTATAAATTGTTTTCTCCGTACCCATTTCTTTATAGCTGCCTTGTCATTTTACTTCAATGTTTCATTGCAGGGGTGCATGATTCATATTGGACACATGCATGTGATGTTGATCAGATGAATAAGATACTGAGGGAAAAATTTGTTGAACTTTATGACACCCCAATATTAGAGAATGTAAGACCTCTCTTATCATTGTGAAATTAAAAAATTATTACTCTGTTAGGTACTAAATCGAAATCTCAGAGGTGCTTGAGCGGATTGGACTCGGCTAAGAGTTGTATCAACTCTATCCACTAGCCAGGGTTACATCAGTTGCATGACATATTGGAATTATCGTCTAACCCGTTGCCAAGACTTCATTGGATTTTACATTTATGATGCTGTTCATGAGCTAAAACTTTGCTATAAGTTGTGGTTTAATGCACATTTATGTGGTCATGTTTGCTTCTGCAGTTATTGGAGAGTTTCCAACAGTCCTTTCCCAAGTTGAACTTCCCCCTCTGCCCGAGAGGGGAGATTTTGACCTGAAAGAAGTTTTGGATTCACCATACTTCTTCAATTGAGATGCTTTGGGTTGAGACAGAGTTTAATCGTATTTGATTCTATCCAGCCAACTGGAGGCAGAGAAAACCATCCAAGGGTGACATGCAACAAACAAAGGGCCAGTACTGAGTTCCAAGAGATAAAAGGGTTGCTATGTTGAAACTGTTGTACATAGCGTATGGAACCAAGATCTACATTCCGCAGCCATGCTGCACCTTACTAAAGTGTCCGCCCTTTTTTGAGGATGTTGACGAAAAGGTGTGAGTTGCATTTCTGAGATATCCTGCCGAGGATTCGCAGGACAGACTCCTAACTCCGGGACTGAATAGATCGGTAAAGAAATAAATAAGACAGATTGCAGAAAAGGCAGTTAATTGCTACTTGTGATGACAGGATGCTTTGCAGAAACTAAAGAATAATCGGCGTGGATAGCACAACACAATTGAGCTAAGTTCGTTGCACACCTAAGTAATAATTATGTACGGAAGAATAGAGGATGAGTTTCCAATTTTCTTGCTCTTATTCATTCATTCTTCATTCCTGAAATGTCATGTGGTGTATTTGGCCAATGGCTTGATTTTTGTGCGATATAGTAGATTCAAATGAATCCTTCGACTTGATTGCAGATGAAATGCAATTAGAAGTATTGTGCTCAAGAACAAGGAGTTTTCACTCTTAACTATCGCAACTTTCTTTTTTTGCCTGTACAGAGCAGGAGAAGCAAGATGGTGTCTAAAACAAGCAGAAGAATTGAATGCAAATGAAATACACGATGTTGATTCAATATAAGACAACATTTCGTGTGTTCTTACAAAGAACATTAGTACACAAATTCTTCATCATTGAACAAGTCTCAATAAAGCTCGAACTCAAATCCCCAATATGCTACTCACCGCAGCACCTGACCTTATACGATGAATGTTTTCTTTCATTGCTAATTCTTATTTGATACACGATATCCTACAAAATACAAGGTTTTCTAGAACTAATAACCAACTTTTGCATCCCATACTTCTATATACAAGGCAGGAATGCTCAGTTCATTGCAGTCTGCAGACATAAATGTATGGTTTCTCTCAAGCTCGTGGGCTGCCTTTGCTCTTCTTGAACATGGAATTCGCATCACTATATATGGCCACCACATTGGAGAGCACAGCAAGTACAATCATGAACACAGATAAGATCTTGTCCTTCTTTGTCGCAATGCCATGGACATCTCTGAAAAAGGAGAAAACAAGGTTCTCAATGTCACAGTTGTGAGGAAAGAAATATACACATCTACTATCATTGTCAAACTTGCTATGCCAATTCCCAGCAATACTCAGACAGCACACATGTCAAGACGTCACTCAGGAACATTCACTTATCCCATTAGGCAGAAAAATTTACCTCAAAGTGATTGCAGCTGGGAAAATGAATCCAATGCAAACTGCAGCAGTAGCCCCTGTAAACTGGAAAGCATCCCAGATGCTGGGTATAAAATTTGCACCTAAGAAAATGATAGTAAGGAGCCCAAAACTGATCAACCCAAACCTCCTGTTGTCAGAAGCCAATGGTTGCGCAGAGGGAAAGAGAAGACCATCAAGGTTGAGTCGCAGGGCAAAGAAGATGATAGGGAACACAAGCATAAGATGCAAAGCATAGCTAACACGAACAGAATCATTCAGCACCGAACTATAAGGGATGCCCAGGTTTGCATCAAAGTTGGCAAGCACATCATCCAAGGTGTTCTCACCAAACAGGAGATACCCAAAGAAGCTAGTAGTTATATACACAGTTGAACACAGAGCAAGTGAAGTTTGCACAATTGGTTGTATCTGGGAAGAGTCCTCAAGTTCATTGTCAATGGTGTGAACTACAAAACCAAATGGATAGAAAAACATGCAGTAACATTAAAGTATATTTCATACAAATACAGCTATGTTTCCTCTGACCAATTTATTGTCAAATGCTTACCATTGTAATGGCAAATATATGCAGTGACGAGTACTGGAACTACTGTAAACAACTTCCATACAGAAGAAATATTGGAAATTGTAGGAAGCCACCTGGGCATTGCAACACTACCATCTATAAGCTTTACAACAGCAATTCCTGCCGTGATGACAACAAAGACAACAGCCAGTGCAACAGACAATGCGGATGTATATCTAAGTGAATCTGCAAGGTGGAAAACCAGAGCCTATAGAGATGAGGAATGCACCAACTATAAACAAAAATTTCAGCCAAAATGTGTGACAAAGAAACTAGGTGATTATTATTTTTTACCACATGATAGTCAAGAACCGTGAGCTTATCACCTAAAGTCAAACGCTAAAAATGTGGACGTTATTTCAGTCATAAATTAGGAACAATAACATCAGTTTCATTGTGGTATATTACTAACAAACTCTCACCAATGCGCTTTAGAAAAGCCAGGGGGACAAAGACAAAGAGGGTTGTAACCAGAAGCACCACAAAACGTCCATTCCACCAATGCACCCCGAACCACCCTTCCAAGATACCAGAATGGTGAACTCCACTTGAGGATGTCCCCGAAATTACATCACCTTTTATCACATGAAAAGCAAACGTAAGTAAATTATAATTCAATGTAATACTTGACTAGAAGCAAAACAATTTAAGTAACGGAATTCAGTAAAAATTGACAAAATCATGCATCAGGACGATGAGCAAACTAGATCTCACTATTGCTCATGTCATTAGCCAAAAAACAAGCCCCACAATTTATGATCCATGAGCATACATCAAATTACTCCCTTTCCAAATGAAAGAGAAAGAATGCTTATTTAACTCATTATTGTAAGCATTACGAGTCTCACCGTTCTGCAGCGGCTGTGCAGCATATGAATTAAATATTAGTAAGCCGAGAAAACTTTCACCTAGAAGTTGTCTACCTTGGGATTATTTAAACTAACACAGCATCAGACAAGTATAAGCTCGGTAAATAAATCGAACCAGAAGCATAGTAATGATCATGGAAACAATTAACAATTCGTTCATAACAGCAACAAAGCTCTTGCAAGATATGTATCCGACAACAGGTATAAGCTCAAAAAATAGATAGGAATCAGAAGCATGTACCTATAATAATCATGTAAACAATCAACACACCCACGTTGTTTACAACAACGCAGAGCTGCAGCAGCATCCTCCCAACTTTCCCGAAAGCCTCCCCATCAGTTCCCCATAGGAAACCGTCATCCCTGCCTTGCTGAACCGGAGGAGCATGTCAATGGACGCCTCGGTGAGAAACGCCATGAAAACAATCATGGCAATCCCGGGGCCAAGCCCCAGGACCTTCATGGTCGCCGGCAGGGCCATAATTCCGGCCCCGACGATCGTCGTCGACAAGTTGAAGACGGCACCGGGGAAGGAGGCGCCATTGAACCCCTCGTGCCCAAAGTCCTCATCCTGCTTCCTGGGCAGCAAGGGGGTTTTCTCATCCATCACCTTTTTCTGCTTCCGCTGCTCCTTCTTCGGCGCCAAGCTTCCAATCGTCATCGTTTATTAAACCTTTTCTTCACACAATCCCTCCTAAGAAATCAAATCAAATATAATCCAATCGACAGAAAAAATGAAATCTTTACAAGCCCCAAATCAAAATTCGACCCGGAGGCCTCCGAAAGTAAAAAAGATCAATTTCGACCCAAATGGTGGAGGACTGATCTCGACCACAGAGACTTCCCAACAATTTACAAGAGACAGTTCCAAACGACGGGAATCGGTAAAAAGCAATCAACACAAGAAGAAAGCAGCGACAAGCTTCCCAACCCAAGATCTGAATCAACCCCAATCCCAGCTTCGTCACCGGGCTACTTACCAACAACACGCCACAGCGAGGGATGGCGTAGGTTCCGTATATGAAACGGTAGCGGCATTAGCCGCCATCGCCCTGACCGCAGTGAAAAATGGAATCGATGGAATGAAAAAAAGGAATGACGAAAGCGGCCTGTCTTCAACAACGTTGTCAGACAACGACGGCGGGGTGGAGAAGATGACAGGTTGACGAAAATGCCCCTGATTATAAAAACTTAGTAAATTATGTTAAGTGAAAGAAAACAAATTTTATGGAAATTAAGGTCTACATAATTAACGATGGGAGTCACAGTTCCCTAACATTTTTTTTAACTACTTCTATCTTTTTTTCATTTTATAAAAACATTTTGGACATTTTTTTGAGAGATTTTTATAAATTTGATTTTGTTAGTATGTGCCATTTGATGGGTGATTCATATAATAATGTTAATTGACTTTTAAAGAATTGTATTGAGAAATATAAATAATGTTAAACTATTAATGTTTTCAATCAATGAATGATACAGTAGTTAATTTATTTTTTAGTATTTTTTAAAAAATTATTTAACATTTCTTCTGTATGGTGATGAGTTGCCCCACTTTGAAAACATTAATTCGATATTTTCTTAGAGGATAAACTAGTTTTTTCCTCTCTCTTTTTTAAACAAATTACTTTAATTTTTTCAAAAGTAAGATAAATTAGTTTTTTTATAAATAATAAGTTAGAACAATTTTTTTTCTGGGCAATAAGATATATTAGCTGTGATGTAACGCGCGTCATCAAATTTTCGTACAGTTTTCCAAAGAAAATCAAAGAGCAGTATTGTAAATTCAATGCGTGTGATTTGGTCGGTCTGTTGGCCCAGTTGGGCCCCTTAAAATTGTCTGCTAATGATTTCTCGGGAACCGCGTGTCGATTTTGATTGGACTTATTATTTCTGTAACCATGTATGTTGGGAGTATTATTCTCGTATTATTATTAAGTGCGGTTAGTGTTCAAAACCTGGCCCATCTTTTTTAGTTTTTATTTTTTATAAAGCACTGGTTAGCTATAGTCTCATGAGACTCGAGACATTTTGTAGGCAGGCGCACATATATATATATATATATATATATATATATATAATTTTGTTTTTTGTTTTTCCAAAACTAGATCAGACACTGTATCTGAATTATTTTATGATAAAATTAATTTTACCATACCAGATCAGACACTGTATAGTCTGTAGTCAATTAATCAATCACTCAATAATTGCTAGCATGGTGTCCAATGCTTTTTGCGTCCAAATACAGCTGTTATTTACTGTGAGAATAAAGATTGCGGCTGCTGCCTAAGAGAAAAATGTCAAATTCTGGTGTCGCATCATCGGACTTTCAGGAAGCTCATTATTGTCCATCAAACAATCCACCATAAAATTAGCAGATGATACATTATTTGAAAACTCAACAGCAGGACACTTTATATATTTTTTTGCTCTTGGAAAGAAGCATTTTTTTTTATTTTACTTGTGATTCTTAGAAGTTGTGATGTGTAGCTGATTGTTGACGCTGCAAATTATTTAGATGTGAACAATCACCATTGCTCAACTTAGAATACGGATCGTACATCTGGCTGATGTGATTATCACTCACCAACCTTTAATAATATCATATTTGATGATAAGATAGCCGGGTGTCTGCATTGGTTGCTTACGATAAATAATATATTTTGTTAATATCATTTGCTGGTCACACTATTTTAATTTGTGGCTGCAAATGAAGCCTAACTCAGTACGATCCCCACTGAATCCCATTCTTTTAGAAATCAGCAATCGTTCAAGAAATTCCGGCACCAAGACACAACTGTTTCAAGTTTTGTTCGGTAAATGAGATGCGGGTCTAAGTTTTTCGCATATTATGCAATATAAATCCAGAAAATATGAACTATAACAACAACCGAAGTATGCCATATTCGACCAGTAATTTTCAATTGAAAGATTGTTCGTCCCCATACGTCAAGAGAATCAAAACGCAAGACGCTAACGCTGTGTATACGCAGGAAGATGGGTTGAACCTTCGTGGGCGGTGGGACGTCCTCTTCTTATACATGTATGTTCGAAGTTTGGCAGGTTTGTCTATGGCTAGGGAGTGCGTAATTGAGCGAGCGAGCCGAGCTGAACATGTGCTCGAACTCGGCTCGAATAGTTCGAAACTCGTTCGAACTCGACTCGAGATCGAACGAGTTTTGGACATACATGCTCGAGTTCGACTCGAATACTTTTTATGTGTTCGAGCTCGACTCGAGCTCGAATATACTTAAACTGTTTAATTTTTGTGAGTTCGTTCGCCAGCTCGATTAGAAAGTCGAAAGTACACCTCACAAAAAAGTGAGGCCATTATGGTTTGAACCCACTAACCTTGAAGTCATCAAAGCGAATACTTGTCATCTCAACTATCTTGCTTCTTTGTTATTATATTTCATATATATATAAATAAAATATAATATAAAGACTATATTATTATATTATTTTGTCGAGTCGAGTTCGAGTCGAACTACGAGTCGAGTTCGAGTCCGAGTTCGAGTTACAACCGAGTCGAGTCGAGTCGAACACGACCTTGCTCAAGCTCGGCTCGTAAGATTCGAGTTCGAGTCGAGTTCGAGTCGAGCATTTGAATGTCGAGTTTCGAGTCGAGTCAAGCTGAGCCGAACGCTAAATGCTCACGAGCTGGCTCAGCT
>JAURVB010003856.1:0-19815 GCA_033002965.1 Piper betle
ACCTCAAGAAGTCTAACTCCAAAGCTGAAAACATCTGATTTGATGGAGAAGGATCCATGTGAAGCATACTCTGGAGACATGTAACCACTGCATGCATTTACAAATTCAATATACTTAGATTTTAATTTTGCAACTCATTAAACCATACATGTAACCAACATGAGTCTACAACAAGAGGATTAAGACATAAACTTCACTAAAGATTTTACTCAAAATAAAACATTATAGATTGACTTCTACAAATACAATAGGCTTCACTAGTGTAGACTCAATAACTCAATAGTAACTGTGACCTGTGTTTTATTTAATCAGAAATCTTGTAGAAAAAATAGAATAACATGTACCAAAACTTGATTTGGCTATCCACTAGCTAGCCAGGAAAGGATGTCATACAAAAAAAAAGATGTTGCTGCAAATATTGTGAGTTAGAGATGTATATGGGTAGTTACTTACAAAGTTCCCACAACTCTGTTTGTATTGGCTTCCACTTCCTGTCCTCCAAAAATCCTGGCCAGGCCAAAATCTGAAATCTTAGGGTTCATCTCATCATCAAGGAGAATATTACTAGTTTTCAAATCTCTATGAATTATCCTCAGTCTTGAATCTTGGTGGAGGTAGAGTAGCCCTCTCGTGATTCCCAAAATAATGTTAAAACGAGTCTTCCACCCCAAATGCTTACTCCGATCACTGTCTGCATGCATAAATAAATGAGAAACAATTAGATTTGCATGGTCTAAATAAGGCAAAATATACCACTCAAGCCTATTGCGTGGAAGCTGTTATACAGACCAAATAAAAAGAAGTCCAAACTTCTGTTGGGCATGTATTCATATATCAATATCCGCTCATCCCCTTCAACACAATACCCCAGCAGCCTAACGATGTTACGATGTTGAAGCTTTGCAATTAACACCAACTCATTCTTGAACTCGTCGACGCCCTGACCAGACCTCTGAGACAGTCTTTTCACCCTGACCAGACCTCTGAGACAGTCTTTTCACCGCTACTTCTTGCCCTCCAGGCAATTGTCCCTGTAACAAATTAATAATAACCAATGTGATTAATACCTGTGCATGGTGTAAATTTAGATGGTTTACCATATGCCCAAGGTATATATATAACCGGAGGAAAATTAATTTGCCCCCAAAATGTTCCGTTGAATGAATGTTTGCCCCCATGTTTGTTTATTGCCAAACAAAACTGTTAAAATTTGTTTACTAACAATTTTGAGTTTTTGGACTAAATGGTAAACCAACTAAATTTACACATGGTATCCTTTTTAGAAAAGATAAAGTACTCATGCATAGAACACAGCCAGCATGCCTTGTAAACTGGCCCGAAGCCACCTTGCCCGAGCTTGTTAGATAGAGAGAAGTTCTCAGTGGATGTTACAATGACCTCAAACTGGAGCATAGGCAGATCAATGTCTTCCCCCTCATCTCCTCTTAGTGATGGGATAAATACACTTGGCCTGCTAGATCTATAATTGATTTCATCGAGCCAATGATTATGCTAAAATTATTTTTCAGAATTTTTTAACAATAGCATGTAGTGTTATCTTTGGCTACATTCTGCACTACCTTTTTCTCAAGGCCATTCTCCTCATGAAGCACAAAACTACTCCTGCCACTACGCAAAGAGATAGAACCAAATTTACGGCTATTATAAGGCCAAGTCTTCTATTTTGATGCATCGACTTCTCGGAGGAGGCTTTGCTGTGGCCATCTGCATTTAATCATCCATAATCCACATTGGATTATAAAAATGGTCATGCAGGAAAGTTATTAGAAGTATTAATCACAATCCTATATAGTATATTTCAGCAAGGCCAGTGACATCCAATCAAAAGGTTAAATAATGGTTAGAAGTGTGTACCTTGAACGCAACTCTGCTTTGAAACGTCCCAGCGGAAATTGACATCGCAGGTGCACCTTTTGTCGTCCTCCGTTTTTGTGTTAGAGCAAGTGGAGTTAGGCCAGTATTGACAATCCTCTTGCCCACCACACAATGGTTCCTCGTCGGCCTTCCCCCATCCTATCTCCACTCCAGACTTCCACAAGGAGCGAGAAGAAGTGAAGTCCTTACTCGTGAATGTGGCGATAGAATCGCAGGGCAGCATTTCTGCTAGCTTGCTATTATATGAGTGCCAAAATTCATGACCTCCTTCACGGTTGCTGCAACACATCTTTGAGCTAAAACAAAGCATGTCCTCTACATATGTTTGACACGGGCTGGAGGAGTTGCACGCCCAGAATGCTGGAGGTAACACACTACTTGGGCAGTTGAGCATGAAAATGTTGGTGCTGTTGGTGATATAGTACGGGGAATTGACGTGAAGGTTCGGTTTGATGATCCTTCTTTTCACTTTCTCGCCGTTGTTGCTGCTGGCCGAGCATGGTAGCACTTGTTTGGTTTCTATTACAAGCGTTCGAGATGCGGCTTGCACGCTGGTAACTGTGTAGGAGGTGCGGCTATTAACGGTGGTGAAGGTTATCTCCGATCCGTTCTCGCAGTGGATATTGCTGTAGAGACGAGGGTTGCCACAATCAAATGCTGTGCTTAAGGGAAAGGGATACTTGTGTTCCCACACTTGGGGCATCTTCTTTGATTACCTAATCAGTGATAAACCACTTGTTATCAACCAAAGTGTTTAAATTAATTCACGTTAAAAATCAATTTAGCTCTTCAATCAATATCCTATCGTTAAGAATTATCTTTTTACTCTATGAAAACACGATATGTTTGAGATATGAACAAATATCCGGCTGCACCTCGTCGCTGATGACTGTCGACGGTAGGCACTAACGGCGGCAAAAAAGATGACCTTTCTTTTATTGGGATGGCCGCCTTATGAGCTTTTTTTGTTTAAATAGGCTCAGAAAAGATTGACTTTAGCCCTGGCTTAATTTATGTACGTGGACGATTCAAGTTGATATTTTTTATTTTATATTAATAACTAAATTTATTTATATATTTTTATATATAATAAGAGAACAAATTTTGACCGGTGCCCTCAACTTTTAACTAGAGGTAAATGAATGACTTATTATGATTAATTATCTGTTAATTAGTAGGTCTAAATATGTGTATTTATGATCAACTTTTATTTCCCTTTTTATCGGAATTGTCATTAGTTAATTCAAGTTCTTCTCAAGTAATAAAAAACAATAAACATGTGTGCTTATCAAATCTTATTTTTTATCTTTGTTTGATTTGTAATTTAATTAACTATGATTGGTTATTAATTAATGGGTCTAAATATATGTCTTTATCAATTTTTTTAATCTTTATTCCGGTTGGGGATTTACCGTAGAAATGCTACAGTACCTCGCTGTAGCATGAATGATTAGTTTATATCTTTTTAATTAAAGAAATTAACTTAATTATTATAATTAAAATTTTAAATACTCCTAATTAAAGAAATTTAAACCAATTAAATAAATACTACGGTGAGTTTATTGTAGCAAATGTTACAACAAATCCCTTGCCATTTATTAAATTTATAAATCAAGTAATTAAAAACTTTCAAAAATAACAAAACAACGATGACTGTTTGTACTTACCAAGTACCAACTCCAATTTTTCATCTTTATTGGATTTGTTAATTAATTGATTAATACATTATACAAATAGTAAAAAATATGTTTGGTCACTTTTAATGAGATAAGCAGTGAGTTAATATGAATGGTTGTTAAATATTTGGTCTAATTTATTAATTTATTAACTCTTATTTTCCAACTTATTCATAAATATTTGTATTTTAATTATTTTAAAAATTCTACAAAAAAATACCTGATATATTTTAAATAATTAAAATATATTTGTGTTAAATTCTAAATCATGAAAATGTTAATAAATATATCTCTCAATGGAGGCATCCAACGTAGATAGCCTTCTAATGTAAAAGATAATTCTCGATTTGTAATTTAGTAAATTAAAATAATTGATAAACTCAAATATTATTTTATTAATTTCTAAAATGTTTAATTAATAAAATTGCAAATCTGAAGATTCAAAATGTAAATAACGAATCATAACAAATTATTTATTAAGCTTTAATTAAGAATTGAGAATATTTGTCAAATTCGGTTTCATTATATATATTGTGTATATAGATATAGGTAAATAAATATATAGATGATAAGGCTTGGGTATGGTATTCGGGTGGGCAGGCAACGAAAACAGAGAAGAAAGAAAGTGTTCCACCTCCTTCTGCTTGGGCGAGCCTCATGTACAAGTTCGACAGAGAGGGTGTTGGTCCATCGGTAGTAAGGGGATCATCATAATAATCGTTCAACCCCACGAGATCCTCCAACCAGACTCTGCATGTTGAGTTTGCAGCATCGAAAGAGTAGGCTGTACACGCGCATGAATCAAAGCACTCTGATCTGCATCCCGCCTCAGTCACATTCGACACACTCGTCCCGTTCATGGGCAGTGCCCAGATTGACATGGGCATGAACACATCGTTGTTGCATGTGAGCCGCGTCTCCCTAATACAACCACCTCTATAATCCCCTGCCCCCAGTCCAGCGTCGAAGCCGGCTGGAACCCCTCAAGCACCGGCACGACGGATCGGGGCCATTCATGCAGACCCCGTTCGGGCCGCAGCCGGCAGGAATGTCGCAGTATTTCGCCGGGACACTCCATACAAGTACCCACCGCCCGCCGACCTCGTACCAGATGAAAAACTGGAGCTGCCCGGTGTACTTCAACGCCAACCTCGAGTGATTGTAAAATGGGCAGTACGTTATTTTGCTTATGTTGAGGGTGAAGTAGAAAAAGAACTCGTCGGGATTCAACTCTGTTGCGTTGCTAAATGTGCGGCTCTTCTGATCCCAAAGGCCGCTTCTCCAGTAAATATTGGAGCCCTGCCTCAGGAAAAGCTGATCCGAGCCTTGGGGATCTAGCTCCAACCAGAAATCGCCACCCGCGGGATTCGACATGTTCTTCCAAGCCCTCAGCTTTTGTCCTCTCTTAAGCTCCAACCCTGGTAGGAGTGTGTTAGATGGGTGAACGAAGCTCTGCCAAAGGACCACCCTCATGTTGGAACTCATTCTATCGTCAATAACCACAAAGTTGCCATCGTCTTGCAGCTCCGCAGACAAATGGGGGGACTCAATAGGTACACTCCACACCTCATTTCCTTCTCCATCTAACAGCACAAGTCCTGATTCCTCACTGATCTTCAAAATTCCGGAGGAGTCTGTTAGTGGGTTGTTTGGATTTGCCACCCAGACAACGTTGATCTTGTCGGACGATTTGCGGAACCAGATGCCCACGTAGCGATTAGGCCTGGGCAATCCAGGGGTGAAGAATCCGAGCTCGAATGCTCCTTGCGCCGACACCAGAGACTCCCCATCTCTGTCTCTGATGGGTGTGCTGGAGGTGATAACATTGGTTGCAGAACTGATGCAACATCTCCCGGATATGAAGAAGATGATGGAGAAGAAAGATGGCCACCTAAAGGAGACAATTAGGGGGCTTGAAATTGCTCCCATTCCGTATGTTGTGACTAGGAATCATAATGTGTTCCTCTGATAAAAAATGCTTTTATCGATCTAAGGATCATAATGGGATCTCAACACTCAAGTCTTCAATTGCTGCCTTTGAGAAAAAAGTACTCTCATGAATGGATTCTCGCAAAGACGTCTTGTCTAACTCAGTAAGCTTAGGCCCAGATAATGGGCCCCGCATCCATTGCGAATTTGCGATGATCACAAAAAAGGGACCAAATGCAAAGGGATAAGCAAAAGGCAAGTAAAACAACGGAGAGAATAAATGATAACAGTGTCACTTATGTTAGGATACATTATATTTAATAAATATTAATATTTAGTCAATATTAATGTATCCTAATATTGGCACATTATGTTTAATCTCCTAAAAAAACGTATGTTAGCAGAGTCTCCAGGCGAAGGAGTTCCGGATTTCAAATTAAAGTCGGAGAGATCAACCAATAAACGTGGGGAAAGGAAACTAAGGTCTTGTTGTTATAACTTTAATTTCAACCAAATTATAATATATATATATATATATATATATATATATATATATGAGATAAAACCATCACTATAAAACTTTAATCTTTTTTAGAATAAATCATCCCGAAACAAAATTGAATAATGAAAATATAGTTGAATTTATAAAAGTAAAATAATTTTTTATTTCCTTAGGTTTTGATTTTTCAAATTTAGCATGAGTTTCTTCAAGACTAAAGTTTTTGGCGATGAGATGCAAGAACAAAAACTACTTACTAATTTGGGACCATAACTATTATAAAAGAGAAATTACAAAAATTATAACTTAACTTTAATAAATCAATTGAATTTAGGCTAACTTTAAATACCAGTATATTATATAATTATAAATACATGTATATATTTATATCCAAAATCAAATAATTTCCCTTGGACTATATATACAAAGATAATTATATATAACCTTATAGGCTTTAAAATGACATACACTATTATTCTAAAAATAACAATCTCATCGATTAATTAATGTTAATATTATGATCAAGACAATTTTTGTTATATTTATCGTAACTAAACACATCCATGGTCACATATATCAACATAATTAAATGACATAGATCAAATATGGATGTGTAGCATGAAAATTATATATAATTTGATCTAAACATGCCTATTTTTAACTGCTCCAACTTTATGAGATCACCAAAATAGAGTGAAACTTAAACCAAATACTGCAATTCACAAACTAAATAAACTCTCACTAAAAAAGCATATCATCAAATGATAAAACACCCAGATGAGCAACATGCTCATAAAAGACCTTGTGCGGTAAACTTTTAGTAAGTGGATTTGCAACCATGGAGTTTGTCCTAATATGCTCTATAGAAACTTTACCACTCTGAACTCTTTCTTTAACAATAATGAACTTGATCTCTATATATTTTGATTTAGATGAGCTCCTATTGTTATTTGAATATAATACTGCAGACTGATTGTCACAAAATAACTTAAGTGTTCCTTTAATATTATCAACAATGCACAACTCTATGACAAAGTTCTACAACTATATTCCATGATTGGATGCCTCATAACATGATATGAATTTAGCTGTCATGGTGGAAGGAGCTATAATTGTCTGTTTAGCACTTCTCTAAGAAATAGCTCCTCTAGCAAGCAGGTAGATATAACTAGAAGTGGATCGATGACTATCTTGACATCTAGTAAAATCAGAATCAGAATATCCAATGATCTCAAGTTGATCTGACTTCTGATATGTAAGCATGCAATGTTTTGTTCTCTGAAAATATCTCATGACTTTTTTGGTTGCTTTCCAATGATCCAATCCCAGATTATTGAAATATATGCCAAACATAATAATATACATAATATCTAGATGCGTACATTCTTGAGCATATATAAGACTCCCCACTACTGAAGTATATGTAATCTTTTGCATTTCCTTTCCTTCTATGCTGTTTTTAGGGCATTAATTGAGACTGAATTTGTCTCCTTTAGAAATAAGGGTATCTCCTGGTTTTCAACATTGCATTCCAAATCTCTTAAGCATTTTTTCTATATAGGTCTTTTGTGATAATCCGAGTATACATTGAGAGCGATCCTCATTTATTTGAATTCCTAATACAAAAGATATATTTTCAAGATCTTTCATTTCAAATTTCTTTGATAAAAATCTTTTGGTGTCGTGCAAAAAACCTATATCATTTCTGGAAAATAATATATTATCAACATATAAAACCAAAAAAATATACTTACTCCCACTAAACTTATGGTATATATAATTATCAATCACATTCATCTCAAAATCGAATGAGAGAATAACTTGATGAAATTTGTGATACTATTGACGAGAAACCTGCTTAAGTCCATAGATGGATTTCTTTAATTTGTAAACTATATTCTTTGAATCTCCCAATACAAAATTTTCTAGTTGTACCATATAAATTATTTCATCAATGTCACTATTTAGAAGCACAGTCTTTATATCCATTAGATGTAATTCAAAATCAAAATGTGCCACTAATGCCATAATTATTTTGAATAAGTCCTTCGATGAAAGTGGAGAGAATGCTTCATTATAATTGATGCCTTCCTTTTGAGTAAAACCCTTCGCAACTAGATAAGTCTTATATCTTTCTACGTCACCTTTCGAATCCATCTTGGTTTTAAATATCCATTTATAACTAATATGTTTTGCACCTTCAGGCAATGGAATAAGATCCCAAATGTTATTAACTTTCATGGACTTCATTTCTTCATTCATGACATCAATTCACTTTTGAGAATTAGAACTCTTCATGGACTGATGAAAGTTGATTGAATCATCTTACATCATTCCAAAATTATCCTCATGTTTTTGGAGAAAGATGATATAATCATCTGGAATTGCATTTCTCCTTTCTCTTGTGGATCTCCTCAATGGCATTTGCTCTTGTAGCTGTTGACCTTCCACTTTAGGTATACTTGATGATTGTGATTAGAGAGATTCACGACATTATCTTCAAATTTTAGTATTGTTTCTTGAACAACGTCAGAATATGATCCTGATTATTGTCAAAAATAATCATGGGAAGAAAAACAGGTTCTTCTTCAAAGACAAAATCTCTAACTTTATTTCCCTCTTCAAACTCAACATCCTTAAAGAACTGGGTATTTCCCGTCTCAAAGAATGACCTTGTATTGGGATCATAAAACTTATACCCTCTAAACTGTTCAGAGTACCCAATAAAATAATTACTAACTGTTCTTGAGTCCAATTTCCTTTTATTTGGCCTATAAGGCCTTGCCTCAGCTGGACAACTCCAAATGCGTAAATGCTTAATATTAGGCTATTTTCCAGTCTACAATTCACGAGGGGTCTTAACTATTGCCTTTTTAGTATTCTATTAAGAAGATATGCTACTGTTTTTAGCATTTCACCCCAGAGTGAATTAGTTAAAATAGTATGAGTAATCATACTTCTCACCATGTCTTTTAATATTTGATTTTGTCTCTCACCAACACCATTCATGCTACCTGGCATTGTGTATTGTGGGGCGATTCTGTACTCTTCTAGGAATTTGGCAAATGATCATCGACATTGTACACCTGATCTATCATATCTACTGTCACAGGCCCGTTCGCAAGGCCTAATTTTTCGCCTCCGAGTTCCTGCCTGTGCGGCGTATTCCCCTCCCTGGGAACACTCAGCCTGATACTCAACACGCAATAGCGGGAGCCAAGGCCACAAACACTACACTCGTGTTCGGCCGCAATACGCACCACCGAGGTTGACCCCTGCACGTCCAGCAGATCCACCCGCTCGGTGTTGCCCTCAAACAGCGCCCTTGATCGATCACCCGTGTCTGGCCACGCACCAGCACTTCGACAGCACTCCTGGCTATCGGCACGCCTTGCCGATAGGCTGTTCCAGGAGTCAAACAGCACCACCACCGCAGCACTGCCCGATCGCCCCACCAGCAACACGCCTGGTAGAGATCGTGCCTCTGTCCCTGTTCGTCTCAGCAACCACCGTCGCCTTGTAAACCTCGACCACGACCCGGTACTAAGGTTCCCTGCCTAAAACGTCAGACAACGAACACAACACAGATATACGGGGAAACCCCCAACCTTATATTAATCTGTCAATACAAGGAATTACAAGTACTCGACTCCTCTCTCAAGCACTCGCTCGGCTTGTGGACAGCCCCCACAGCCTCGCCCCCAATGTACCCAAAATACAAAGGAAGTCACACAAGGATTACCTGGCCCGAGTAACCCTCCCAGTTGCCAACACCAGCAACCTCACAACGTGCACCTTGGATTCAAGCAAGCGTCTGGAATTCCAGCACTACTCCCAGCGCCGGCTGCAGCAACTCCCTCGCTTCTTCCCTCTCCAGGTTGCTCACGTTGCACACACCGATCAGCAGGTCTCACCACGAGAACAAGTTCCCAATCGGCCCTCTCTTCAGTCCGTCGAAGAGAAGTTTTCTTCTCCACGTCTGGCCTAACCCTTATATACTCCCACGAACTGCTGCTCCAAGATAACTCCGAATCTGCCAGCATCTTCAACTCCAGAGATCTGCAAGATCCACCGTGTTCAGCAACCTAGCCCATCTCCCGTCCAGGTTCATCCAACGGCCTTCAAGTTTATCTTCAGCAGTTAGTTGCAACTAACTTCCTAAACGCCCAATCTGGATAACTGCATATCTTCACCAAGATACTCCAGCAACGTCCAGGAAGCTTCCTCCTAACCGTCGGCTGCACCGCTAGGATCCCGTCTCGCTCACCACGGCTCGACCCTAGGCCTTGGTTCAACCTCGCAGCAACTACCAACCAACTGCCAGCAATGGTCCACCACCATCGCCCTGAACCAGCACCACCGTTCGTGCATGCCCATGCACTGTCGCGCCACCAGCATCTGCTCGCGCGCGCGCGCCTGCGCGCACGCCCGCGCGCGCCCGCTCGCGCGCCCGCGCAGCTAACGCGCTCGCGTACCCGCGCGCTCGCGTGCCCGCGCAGCAGCACGCTCACGCACAACGCACCTGTCGCTCCTTGCGCGCACACCAGCGCTCACACCTCGCGCGCTCGCCCGCTACGAGTGCTCGGTGCTCGGCTCGGTAGCCTGCTCGGTCCACGGTTGCACGAGAACCTCACTCTACCGACCCAAACAGAGATCAGCAACCACCTGAGGTTTCCTCCTGGACTCGGCCACATGCTCGGTACACCAAATACCGACCCATGTGCCGACACCTGCTGCTGTGACTCGACGCCATGCTCCACTAGCATGCTCGGTCCTCCAGCAGCGTCGTGCAACTCGGTTTGGACTGCAACATAATCACGGGTTCGCCTCGGTGTGTTGTTTCCACCACTCGGATAACCACTGCTATCCCCTTCATGGACGTAGGGAATCCAGGAACAACACCCAAACCCTGGTTCCCGGGACGTCCACGAATCAAGGCTGTAACATCCTCCCCGACCAATGAAAGCCGATGTCCTCATCGGAAGGAAGGTCAGTCCTCCACGCAAACAAGTTGAATCCATTCTCCCATAGTACCGTCGCCGCGCTCAGTATCACAGACTCGCCGCACCATGGTCCCAGCCTCGCCATTGCATAGCCCCCGGTCCTGTATACTCAGACCTCGCATGTACACCCACATGCTTACATCGGCCATCTGCTCCTTGCTTCCGGATCCGAGTCTCCACCCGACTCGTCCATACAGTTCCCCGTGGTACCGAGAACTGCCGGCCCTAAGCAGCTGTAAGGCGTTGCAATGTAGCCAGTGTCTTCCATTCAACTGTCTCTTCTCTCCTCCATGTAAAGCACGTCTGGTAATTGGCCCAGTACGCACTCACCCCATCTAGTGGCTGTCTTACTAGATGAGAGGGAATAGAGAAGACGGATTTGCCTCCCTGCAAACCCACACTTCATCAGCTTGCCGATTTGTAGCAGCCCTGGTCGACATGGTCGTGGATCACCCCATGAAGGCTCTAGACATACAAACCCTGCTCATTAAGAACAGTCTCTCGCACCCGAGGAAATAGCTGGTAGTTTGTCGACGCACCCTCTTCATCAAGTGATACTCTTGATCCGATGGTGTCTCATCATCAGCTGGTACCTTGATCATCAACTGATGGTAGTGAGCATCCGGCCTCCCGCACCACCCATAGGAACGAAAGTCACAACCGAATATCCGATGTCCACCACATGGACCGCTGTCTTACTCCCCAGACAAGGATATAGAGCTTCACCTTGCCCGCATGCAGCAACTCACTCTTGCAATCCCCGAAGTCCTTCTTGAACCCGTTGGCTAACTTCAAGAAGTCCCACACTAAGATCACGAACACGCCCCGCATATCCACACCCTGCAGGACCACACGCACCTCGCCAACTCGCCGGGGTATCCTCCCTGATACCCAGGCTGGGGTCTTGGCCTCTGTCGGAAGACGTCACCCCTTGTGTCAACTAACGCTGACACCCGTCTCCCGTTCAACTCCATGGAACATATATCACCCTAAGCCTCGCGGCTTAGGCTGTTCAGCCCTCAGAGGTCGCACCATCTGTAACGTCGATAGGCGAACTGGCTCTTCTGAATCAGAACTTTCCTCGGCCTGTATTGCCACCATCTTCCCCTTCGGATTGTTCGGGCACTCCCTGGCCTTGTGAGGTCCGCCACATGTATAACACTGCAACTTCCTCACCTCAACAACCTGGGGATTTCCTGGCTCGGCCCTAGGAAAAACCCTCTTCCTCTCCTTTGGTCTCGGCTTGAATGATCTCCCATCACTCCCCACCGCCTTGCCTTCCTTGGGAACTCGGTCACTTCCACCCGGACCCGCAGCAGTCTTCAAGTCTACTAAGGCATCAGCTGCACCTAATGCGGTCTGCAAGTCCTGCACCTTTTGCCGCTTCAACTCCACCTGCGCCCAAGGTTGCAATCCAGACACAAAATTGAAGAGTTTATCGCTTTCTGACATGTCCTGAATATCCAAAAGACATGAGCTGAACTGCTTGACGTATTCTCGCACTGTTCCAGTTTGTCGAAGCTTCTTCAAAGCCTCCCTTGCTATCCAAGCTGTATTGGTCTGCAAGAACTGATTCCTAAGTTGTTCCCTCATATCCCCCCAAGTCTCAATCCTAGGACGTCCAGCCTTCTCTCCGTCCTCGGTGCGTGTCCGCCACCACAATTTGGCGTCGCCAGTTAGAAACATACTGGCAATCGAGACTTGCCTATGAGTAGGAATCCCGGTAGCTCGAAAATATTCCTGCATCTCCCAGATGAAGTTCTCCAGATCTTTTGATGATCGGATTCCACTGAACTTCGTTGGCTCAGGCACCTTAAGCCTTCCTGGGATTTCGGCTACCTGGTCAGCAACAATGTGCTGAGGCTGGTTGAGTACTGCACGCCTCAGAAGAGCCATCTCTGACCGCATCTCCTCCAAACCAACCCTGAGATTTTCGATCATCTCAGCCATTTCGTTGTCTCGCACCGCACTAGATTCCGGTGCATCGGCCACCCGCTCCATTACCTCGGTCAGGGTTTCCAGCCGATTGAACACCGTGTGGTTATTATCCCCACCATTGGTCGGCCCTCCAACCAACACCTCTAGCCGTGCCACTCTATCCTTAAGAGCATCAACCGATCGTGTCTCCATGTGATCGTCCCACCAAGGTCTTCTGCTGAATGAGAATGGTCCTTCGCACGTGAACCGCGCTCTGATACCTTCTGTCACAGGCCCGTTCGCAAGGCCTAATTTTTCGCCTCCGAGTTCCTGCCTGTGCGGCGTATTCCCCTCCCTGGGAACACTCAGCCTGATACTCAACACGCAATAGCGGGAGCCAAGGCCACAAACACTACACTCGTGTTCGGCCGCAATACGCACCACCGAGGTTGACCCCTGCACGTCCAGCAGATCCACCCGCTCGGTGTTGCCCTCAAACAGCGCCCTTGATCGATCACCCGTGTCTGGCCACGCACCAGCACTTCGACAGCACTCCTGGCTATCGGCACGCCTTGCCGATAGGCTGTTCCAGGAGTCAAACAGCACCACCACCGCAGCACTGCCCGATCGCCCCACCAGCAACACGCCTGGTAGAGATCGTGCCTCTGTCCCTGTTCGTCTCAGCAACCACCGTCGCCTTGTAAACCTCGACCACGACCCGGTACTAAGGTTCCCTGCCTAAAACGTCAGACAACGAACACAACACAGATATACGGGGAAACCCCAACCTTATATTAATCTGTCAATACAAGGAATTACAAGTACTCGACTCCTCTCTCAAGCACTCGCTCGGCTTGTGGACAGCCCCCACAGCCTCGCCCCCAATGTACCCAAAATACAAAGGAAGTCACACAAGGATTACCTGGCCCGAGTAACCCTCCCAGTTGCCAACACCAGCAACCTCACAACGTGCACCTTGGATTCAAGCAAGCGTCTGGAATTCCAGCACTACTCCCAGCGCCGGCTGCAGCAACTCCCTCGCTTCTTCCCTCTCCAGGTTGCTCACGTTGCACACACCGATCAGCAGGTCTCACCACGAGAACAAGTTCCCAATCGGCCCTCTCTTCAGTCCGTCGAAGAGAAGTTCTCTTCTCCACGTCTGGCCTAACCCTTATATACTCCCACGAACTGCTGCTCCAAGATAACTCCGAATCTGCCAGCATCTTCAACTCCAGAGATCTGCAAGATCCACCGTGTTCAGCAACCTAGCCCATCTCCCGTCCAGGTTCATCCAACGGCCTTCAAGTTTATCTTCAGCAGTTAGTTGCAACTAACTTCCTAAACGCCCAATCTGGATAACTGCATATCTTCACCAAGATACTCCAGCAACGTCCAGGAAGCTTCCTCCTAACCGTCGGCTGCACCGCTAGGATCCCGTCTCGCTCGCCACGGCTCGACCCTAGGCCTTGGTTCAACCTCCCGCAGCAACTACCGACCAACTGCCAGCAATGGTCCACCACCATCGCCCTGAACCAGCACCACCGCTCGTGCATGCCCATGCACTGTCGCGTTCACCAGCATCTGCCCGCTCGCGCGCGCATGCGCGCACGCCCGCGCGCGCCCGCGTCGCGCGTGCAGCACCGCGCGCGCCCGCGTCGCGCGCACGCCCGCGCGCGCTCGCTCGTCGCGCCTTGCGCGCGCAGCAGCGCGCGCGCACCCGCGCGCTCGCCCGCCCGCGCTCGGCACAGTGCTCGCGCAGCACGGCTCCGCTATCTTGCTCGGTACTAGCGAATGCTCGGCACCCTACGCTGCGTACTCGGCTCGGTAGCCTGCTCGGTCCACGGTTGCACGACAACCTCGCTCTACCGACCCAAACAGCGATCAGCAACCACCTGAGGTTTCTTGACCTGGACTCGGCCACATGCTCGGTACACCAAATACCGACCCATGTGCCGACACTTACTGCTGTTACCCGACGCCTTGCTCCACCGGCATGCTCGGTCCTCCAGCAGCGTCGTGCAACTCGGTTTGGACTGCAACATAATCACGGGTTCGCCTCGGTGTGTTGTTTCCACCACTCGGATAACCACTGCTATCCCCTTCATGGACGTAGGGAATCCAGGAACAACACCCAAACCCTGGTTCCCGGGACGTCCACGAATCAAGGCTGTAACATTGTCACAGGCCCGTTCGTAAGGCCTAATTTTTCGCCTCCGAGTCCCTGCCTGTGCGGCGTATTCCCCTCCCTGGGAACACTCAGCCTGATACTCAACACGCAATAGTGGGAGCCAAGGCCACAAACACTACACTCGTGTTCGGCCGCAATACGCACCACCGAGGTTGACCCCTGCACGTCCAGCAGATCCACCCGCTCGGTGTTGCCCTCAAACAGCGCCCTTGATCGATCACCCGTGTCTGGCCACGCACCAGCACTTCGACAGCACTCCTGGCTATCGGCACGCCTTGCCGATAGGCTGTTCCAGGAGTCAAACAGCACCACCACCGCAGCACTGCCCGATCGCCCCACCAGCAACACGCCTGGTAGAGATCGTGCCTCTGTCCCTGTTCGTCTCAGCAACCACTGTCGCCTTGTAAACCTCGACCACGACCCGGTACTAAGGTTCCCTGCCTAAAACGTCAGACAACGAACACAACACAGATATACGGGGAAACCCCCAACCTTATATTAATCTGTCAATACAAGGAATTACAAGTACTCGACTCCTCTCTCAAGCACTCGCTCGGCTTGTGGACAGCCCCCACAGCCTCGCCCCCAATGTACCCAAAATACAAAGGAAGTCACACAAGGATTACCTGGCCCGAGTAACCCTCCCAGTTGCCAACACCAGCAACCTCACAACGTGCACCTTGGATTCAAGCAAGCGTCTGGAATTCCAGCACTACTCCCAGCGCCGGCTGCAGCAACTCCCTCGCTTCTTCCCTCTCCAGGTTGCTCACGTTGCACACACCGATCAGCAGGTCTCACCACGAGAACAAGTTCCCAATCGGCCCTCTCTTCAGTCCGTCGAAGAGAAGTTTCCTTCTCCACGTCTGGCCTAACCCTTATATACTCCCACGAACTGCTGCTCCAAGATAACTCCGAATCTGCCAGCATCTTCAACTCCAGAGATCTGCAAGATCCACCGTGTTCAGCAACCTAGCCCATCTCCCGTCCAGGTTCATCCAACGGCCTTCAAGTTTATCTTCAGCAGTTAGTTGCAACTAACTTCCTAAACGCCCAATCTGGATAACTGCATATCTTCACCAAGATACTCCAGCAACGTCCAGGAAGCTTCCTCCTAACCGTCGGCTGCACCGCTAGGATCCCGTCTCGATCACCACGGCTCGACCCTAGGCCTTGGTTCAACCTCGCAGCAACTACCGGCCCACCTGCCGGCAATGGCCCACCGCTGCGTCGCCCAAATCTGCACATCGCTACCGATCAGGACCCAGTACCGCACCAAACAGCGGTACCCGCATGCCGCTCATGCCCGCGCCCATGCACCATGCAGCGCTCGACAACTCCAAATGCGTAAATGCTTAATATTAGGCTATTTTCCAGTCTACAATTCACGAGGTGTCTTAACTATTGCCTTTTTAGTATTCTATTAAGAAGATATGCTACTGTTTTTAGCATTTCACCCCAGAGTGAATTAGTTAAAGTAGTATGAGTAATCATACTTCTCACCATGTCTTTTAATATTTGATTTTGTCTCTCACCAACACCATTCATGCTACCTGGCATTGTGTATTGTGGGGCGATTCTGTACTCTTCTAGGAATTTGGCAAATGATCATCGACATTGTACACCTGATCTATCATATCTACTATAGTAATCACCACCACAGTTAGATCTGATAGCCTTAATAGTTTTGTCAAGTTAGTGTTCAACTTTATCCTTAAACACGTCTAATGCTTGAGACTTCTCATTAATAAAATAAAGGTAACAATAATAAGAACAATCGTTTATGAACGTAATAAAATATTATTGACCATTCCAAGTAGCCGTGGGAAATGACCTATAAATGTCCGTATGTATTAGTTCTAAGATGTTTGATGATCTATTGGCTCCTGGCCTCCTTATATTTATTTGTTTTCCCCTTAATGCACTCAACACAGACTTGAAGATCAATTGAATTTAGACTAATTTTAAATAACAGCATATGATACAACATGTATAAATTTATGTCCAAAATCCAACAGGCCTTGTGAAGGCGTGGGCTGGGCTGTCAAGCAGTGGCTGCCGTCAAGAGGATCCATCCCGGCGACACTGAAGGCTGGCGAGAGTTGGCAGGAACTTGTCAAGGAGATTGCCATTTGAGGTGGTGGAAATTGAAGGGTTCTGATTCTTAAAAACGGAGATAGATGGCAATGACAAGGGAAACAAATGACGTGGCTATTCGTCAAGTACGAGTGGGGATCAACGCAGGCTGGTTGGGCTATTGTAGTTTATAACCCAAGTGGTGGGTTCGTGTTTGCAGGTTTTGGATCAGCTGGCCTGAGATCAAGCCAAGAAGCGGAGCTTGAAGGTGTTTGGCAAGCACTGAAGTATATTGTGGAGTAAAAACTTAAGGATGGAATTATCTTCACCGACTGCCTCCCTTCTGTGAAAGCTTTTGATAATGATACTACGTATCTAGGTGCCAACTTTTGAGTTTTGTAGATAGGGTAAAGCTTTTGTGTAGTGCTTGCCAAAACACACATTTAGTTTCTCTCATCTCATCAAAGTGGCAGTCGGTATGATTAGTAACACAAATGTAAAAGGAGATCATCAAAAGTGCTCATGTGACGATTTTGGAACGCTTTCTATCTCTTCATCTTTTTAATCGCTTTCTATCTCTTCATCTTTTTTAATCGCTTTCTCTCTCTTCTTGAGATTGAGATATTCAAAGAAATATGAATGATGATTTTGCAATCCACTTCATTAATGGCGATCTTTATTTGAAATTTGAAAATGACTTCCAAATCTGTTCTAACTTCTACTTTTAAGGTTAGGATGCAATGCAAGTTACAAATTATAATAGAATCAATGGCCATTGACTCATTAAAATATGACTTGCTTAGTTAATTTAGAAGATAAAACATTGTGCAATATCGAAGTATCGGCAAAAAAGGTGCTTTCATTCATAATTTACAATTCAAAGGATTATTGTTTACATTTACAATTTTACGGCAAATAAGCGAGCAATTGACATTTTATCCCTTAATTTTATTCGTTTTCTTTTCTTCTTATTGTCTTATTCACCCAGGCATATTTTTTGAGAGTAAAGTTATCACGACCTCATGCCACTTCCCTCCCATCATAAAAATATAAAATAATCCTCTCCAATCATAAATTATAAATAAAAATATTTTTTTCGTAAAATTCTCCAAACTTTAAGATGAAGTTATGAACTTGTACATTTGATTGGGCTTAAGTAACTTACTAGGCAAGATCTCATACCACGCACGAACTATAGCTAATAAATTTTAATTTTATATATAAACTTTCATTTCAACTTTTATTAAATAATGTGATAAATTATAATAATTTAATATCTTAGATATAAATTTTGGTTAACTTTAAAGGTATATCTTATTTGAAAGAAAAGATGAATTATAATTATTTAAATTTTTGAAGACAATTAGATAAACATTTATTAGTAGAAAGTTAAAAATTGAGGTTAACAGAAACCCTCGACCCACTTCCATGAAAGGTATTTTTATTGTTTTCTTTTGAAAATTAAAGTTAGCAAGATTCGACCCTGTGACCCTATACAAGAGGTATTTTTATTATATTTTTTATATTTTTCTTGTATTTGATTGGTTAACTATCCCATTTTAAATCTAAAGCTAGTATTGACTTCCTCGTTTATTAATACTATCCAAAAAATGTGCAATGCACAAGCATTCTATAAGTTAATTCATTGAAAAAGTATTTGGAATGAGAAAACAACAAAAAATAATATTTAAAAATATAATAGTTTTGTCTATATGTAGTACACAAATATAAAAAATTAATTTTGTGATTTGATGGACTAACTATTTATTAGCAATCTTAGTTATGTTGTTAATTAGAAGATTTTCTATTATTTTTTGAGATAACTTATTCGTGAAAATCTTACAATTAGTTTTGTTGTTTGTCAGAAGATTTATTGTTATTTTTGAAGATAGCTTATTGGTGGAAAATCTATAATAAAGGTTTTAAAAGAGAAGGTCGATGAGTCGAAATGCATTTTCTAGTATTTGTACAAATGAGAAAACTTTCTTTTGCAAATCATAGTTCCTTTGAAATCATATATGGGGATTGAGAATATTTTTGTGCAATATCAAAATTTAGCATTGTTATATATTGTATTAATTTACCTGTGATTAATTATTGAAGGTTACTAGTGTTGGGTTCCCATTAAACTTGAGCAATGCCTCGTATAAGAATTCATAACACGAACAGGTAGTTTTCTAAAGCATATAAGATCTTCCATAATTGAAATGGCTCCAGATATTAGACATTAACCAAGTCATGTTCATCTCTTCCAGGATAATTCATTTTAGTGTTACCACCAATACTATATATACCAAAGCTAATTTCTTTAATCAACCAAAAGCTTGACGCTTGTCTGTGGGCTCATCTTGGATTCTCGTTGACAATCTAGTCAGCACAGGATGATGTAGAAATCAAAACAAATAGGGATGCCAAATCTGTTCAGGTTCATAGTTTAAAACTTTAAAATTCGGACTTGGCTCATCATGTCATAAATTAGAGTTGGCTCAAAAATGACATTAAGCTGACTCGGAGTAACTTATATTAAATTTTTGATTATGTAATTAAAAAAGTATATGAAATTAGTATATATCACTCTTTTGATCCTTGATATTGATGAGTACCTAATTTATATTAGTAAAAAATATTAATTTA
>JAURVB010003857.1:0-12972 GCA_033002965.1 Piper betle
GGCAATTTCGTAAATATTACTTGACTCGTCTCCGGCTCGAGTCAAGTATAATAACTAAGTCGTATTAAATCCTAAAAAAATTCATAAAAAATCGGGAAAAATCCCGTAAAATCAAACAACACCACAACATTATAATGATATGCTCTATGACTAACAACCCACCCAGACTGCCCGAACGCGTCCTAACGCGGTAAACGGCCTAATACTAATTGTACGATCCACTATATATAAAAATAAAAAATGACTGGCATACTCTCATATATCTGATAACTCATTCTGTTCTGCTGTGTTCATGACGTTATCATCATATACTTGGGTACGCATGACCCTCATAGCTCATACACGCGACTGGCATCGGCTCGGTACACGTGTCCTGAACTGACCAACTCGAAAAAATAACGGTCGACCCGACCGGTTCTGAATATAAAACCCTAACTCGAATCGTGGGTTTTACACAACTCCACCTTTGAGTTCCTCAAACCCGGAGAAGTGTGGAGGTTCACGGGTACTGCATTGCAGCGCATGTCTAGACTTGTGGTTTCAAAGGGTACTGAAGGCGACTGCCTGAGAGTACTCGGCCTTCGTGCTCAAGGCCAGGAGTAATATGGAAGGTGCCGAGGGCGGAAAGGAATGAGATTTGACGCGAGAAGCAATAGAGAAATGGCCGAGGCATGAGAATGTGAAAGATAGGGGGACGCTGTCGACCCGAGGGCGACGGCTCCCGTATGTGCCCTGATGAGAGTTCTTGAGGAAGTATATGGTTTTCATTCAACAGGAGAGTTTGCTCTCCTGTGCCAGTTTGATATTAGTTATTTTCCGGGCCGGTAACACTCGTTACTGACGGTTTTTCTATATATATGTAGGTGAGAAATGCGAAGGATGAAAGCTGTCGGGACTGCGGAGGAGCAGCACGGAACCGCGCACACATGTACCTGCCGCGTGTAACGTATAATGATGGTGTGTTATTGTTATGTAAACGATAATTTTGATGTGTTTGCTTGAGTGAATTACTTGTTATGAAACGAACTGATAAATATGAATGAGTAGGGAGCCTTGGAGTACAGACTCGGCTCAGGTAAAAACGAATGAGATAATGGTTGAATGTTAGGGTAGATTATTATGTGTTACTGTATTTTTATAAAATAGTATATATTTTCTTTTGGTTTTTTTCATTTATTATTTTGTCTTGTCTTTGCTTGTACATCATAGCATGCATGTAGGACTACGTTAGAACCCACGCATCCCATCCATGCATTTCATATTTGCATCTCCATCTTGAGACACCGAGGGCAGATCCGGGTCGGCTTAACCGAACCCAGTAGATTAGCGAACGGTTCGGTCGCCGGTGACATTTCCGGGTCGGTTCACGGGTGAGCCGAAATGGGGTGTTATAGGTGTGGTTGGCCAGGGGTCACCTGGAGATAAATCTCTGGCGAGGGGCTCTTCCCCTGTTCTTTCTTCTATTTCTCTTCTTTTCAACGTAGAGCCCCCCTTTTTCCAATACGTCGGGCTTTGTCTTTTATAGAGTTTTCCACGCTTCTTCTGTTTCGAGATTACAGGCGTGGGATCATAAACCGTCAGGATTTTCCACCCGAAATTCTCTCCTACAGTTTTGAATGACGGAGACTTTTTCTCTTGTAATCTCCTCTGGCAGTTTTAGAATAGCATGGACCAATTCTTCAGAAATTATACACGTGGCCGGATAAATACGTGCAAACAATAGTCTAAAAATTAACTCAAAGAATAAAATATTCTTGTTGGCTTATATATAAGTCCCTAACATCATTTATGATTGATGTTGGCTTAACCTTATAAATACCCCCCCCGTAGAGCTACATGGGCCTTCGACAACAACTTTGACGCTTATATCCTCTTCTTCTCTTTATTTATATTTTTTTAATAAAAATAGTGGATCCCACAACTAATAAAAATCCATGCATATATATATATATTAGCTTGCGATCCCTGACTAACAAAATTCTTAAATTTTTATTAAAAAATATAATTAAATATAAATAATATATGTATCATCACATATATTGCTTGGCTGCGCGCAGCGAGGGAAGAAAAAGTGTCAATTAATTTGATGCCGAAAAACAATTTGATGGATTTGATGGTAACTACAGCAAGACGGAAAAAGAAATTCGCCGTTGCCGGGGATCGAACCCGGGTCACCCGCGTGACAGGCGGGAATACTCACCACTATACTACAACGACTTTGTTGGAACGAGTCAAGATATTATTGATATTAAACAATTCAAAAGGTACCAAGGACACGCCCAACGTACAGAAATTTTTTTAGCGTATCACTCGTAAAATGATTTCTTCGCTTCATTGATGATGCTTGAACTTTAATTACGGCGGCCCTCATCTTTTCCACCACGGCGCATTGGTTTGCCTCGAATTTTATATTGGTGAGAACCGATCCATTTTTCCTTTTAATGTCTCTACTACGCCGGTGCTTTTATATTGGTGAGAACCAACGGTGGAGGCTGCATCAATGTCATCTTTCTTCAACGTTAGCGCACCACTGCTGCAGTATTACTTTTAGATTCTGAATACCAAACAGCTTCTTATATATGGATGAGCACGGTTGACTAATGAAAACCAATACTTCAACTCCTTGGTCTCCTAGCACACGGTCATAGCGTCCCCCCTTGTATCCAGCTGTTGCCATGGTTTATTATCAGATTTGTCCAACAAAATAGCTTGAACCAATCAACCCCTCAATCTCAAGAAAGGTTGCATGGCTCGTGAAGTTCTTGAAAGCCTTGGACCCTTACCCTCCTAATTGATATCCACATACTTCCCTAAATAAATGTGCTACGCCTTGGAAAAAATAAAAATAAAAGTACCCCGTTGATTTCAGATGACATTGTGCCCGAGAGCCGAGTCAATGCCAACAAACAAAGTACATGATCATCGAGTACAAGGCACACCAATTTTTTTTTTTTTGGGGGCTTCGAAAAAGATACTCTGTTTTTGTTATTAGAAAAAAAAAGAGTTTCTGTTCTTTATATACGTTTTACTTTGTTCTATTTGGAGGGGCCATTTGGCGCGGTTTCAAGATTTGGTGTCAGGCAGTGCTTATTTATTTGTCAAGCAAAGGCACTGTCTTAGCAAAGTCTGCTTTAAATGCTTTGGGCACGGTGAGACAAGATGCAGGGGCTAGCTAGATTCTATTTCGTGGCCGAACAGCTAGATGAAGGGAAGGGACCCAATCCGTACTTTATTATCGGGTGGGGAGACGAAGGTGGGTGTAAAATTCACTATTTAACTCAAGGTTTTATACAGTGGTTCGATCATTATTTTTAAATCGAGTTAATTTTAGAACATGTATATTGAGCTGACGTCGATCGCATATATGAGCAATGAGGGTCATATCTACTCAAGTATATGATGATAATGTTATGAACACAGTAAAATAGAATGAGTTATCAGAATATATAAGAGTATGCCACTTATTATTTTTTATTTTTATATATAGTGGATCGTAGGATTAGTTTTAGGCCGTTTACTGCGTTAGGACATGTTACAGGCAGTTTAGGTAGGTTGATAGTTTTAAAGCATATCATTACGATGTTTTAGTGTTTGTTTGATTTTACGGGATTTTTCTCGATTTTTATGAATTTTTTAGGATTTAATACGACTTAGTTATTATACTTGACTCGAGCCGGTGACGAGTCAAGTCTTATTTATGAAATTGCCACCCAGTTATTTTTCTCCCCTCTCGACATCTTCTTCCCAAAACCCTTCCCGACGCCTCCCCCATGCGTGCCACCGTCGCCGCCGCCGACGCAACCCGGCCGCTGATTGTCGCCGCCTAGCCTTGCCACGACATTGTTGTGCCGCCCTGACCAACCCCGGCCACTGTCTGGCCGCTGCAACACCGGAATTGCCGCGCCTAGCGCTCGCGCCTGGGTTGTGCCCGCGTCGTCGATTTCGCCGCCGGTGACCGTAGCCGCCACGATCAGGTGGTTGCCTCGACACCCTCGACCCCCTAGCGACCTTCCCCGACCGGAACGGAGGCCAGCGCCGCCCATCTCGGCTGGATCTCCACACCACCACAGCCAGCCCCTGTTTAGTCCATTTTTCGGCGAGCCGCCGCCTCCGCCGGCCATGTCGATGCCGTAGATGTGTCGGTATTGCTGAGCCGGTTCCAATGGTACCCAATACCATTGTTATCCAGCCAGTAGACGCCGCCGGTGACTGCTACCAGAAAACAGTCGGAAGTTGCCAGAAAACCACTGACCCACTGAAACCTGCCGGAAAACCAGATGTGCTGGAATTCTCCGGATCTTCCGCGGAGCTCATCCAATTGATCCTGATCGAACTTCGGACGTCGACGAGCGTTTGATTCAAGCTCCGAGACACGCGACGGAAACCCTAGCCGTCACCGATTGCCAATGATGTGAGGTATGATTACCTCCAAGTTAATGATTTAAAATTGATGATTGTTAGCACAACATATTAGGAATTATTAATTGTCAGGATAAATGCATGACTATGAATGAAATGATGATTGCATGATGCAATTAATTGAGAATGAAGGTTAAGTGATCTAATGAGGTAGATCGAGTCTCACCATGATAAGTGATCACGACGTAACTTTGAAAAACACAATAAAATTGGTATGAATAGGATGAGTTAGAATTATTTACATTTATGATTATTTAACTTTTGTTGGGTGTTGATGATTGAATTGTGTGTGATGTTCATTGCATTTGATGCATCATTTAGTTAGCGGGCGCTAGTATTTAGTTTTGACGTGTAGGTACGGAATAGGAGCTCGCTGCCTAGGCGCGATGTCACACTTGAACTTCTACCAGGTCCGTTTAGGACTCGTCTCTATTTTATATTTTCTTCTATTGTATGTTTATTTTATTATTTGCAGGACAGGTTAAGTGGTGTTTTATTAGATCCCACTTAACTCGGGCCATTTAACCGAACAGTTTTTTGGATTAATAACCCCTGGAGGATGAGATTTTGAAAAACAAGATCCACCACAAGTTGCCTTCAGGCCTATTATATAAATCCCTACCCAGCACCTAAATATGTACAGTTTTCGCATTTTTAGTGAGATGAGAGATGGAGAAACCGACTGCACGTACCATGAGCAGATGCCGTGGCAGTCAAAGCGGGCTCTAAATTAGTGCTAGTGGACTGTTCTATTCCCTAGGGATCCTGACAACTCCGCATTTGAGTTCCTCACACCCAGAGAACGTGGAGGTTTATGCGTAGACAACTCCGCATTTGAGTTCCTCACACCCAGAGAACATGGAGGTTTACGGGTACTGTTTAGTACAACGCATGTTCGGACTTGTGGTTCAAAGGGTACTAAAGGCAACTACTTGAGAGTACTCGACCTTCGTGCTCGGGCCAGGAGACATATGGAGGTAAGGAGAGGGCTTAGGATTTGAGACCAGAAAATGAAGTAAGAAAATGGCGCGGCAGAGCGACTGTAGCAACAGATCAGTAAGTTCGTGATGCTACCGGGTCTGCATCCCAGTGGCTCTTTAGTAGGCCCTTCAGAGTGTTCACGTGGAGTATATGATGTTTTCTTTCATATGAGAGTTTGCTCTCATAGTCAGCTTGTTATAGTTATTTTATTTCCGGACTAGTAACACTTGTTACTGACATGTTTTTATATTATATGTAGGTAATAATCACGAGTTGGAGGAGCCAGCTTGGACGGAGGAGCACTGTTGTCACTTGCACACATGTCAGTCGATAGAGTGGTTAATATTCTATTTATGATGCTATTATATTGTGAATGTTGTGAAATTCTAAGACATGATAGGATATGATTAAATGCAATGAGACGATGTTATGACGTGATAAAAAGCTATGACATGATGACAAGGGGTGAATGTGATCAGAGCGCGCAGCGGAAGTGTGGTGGGTTGAAACCCAAGTTCCATAATGAGTATACAGTATATTAGATTATGTGTGATTGAAATTATTGATATATGTATATATATTAGTATATATTGTTTTGACAGGTTGGACCCTAATTGCACTCAAAGGGGAGACTTTGTCCGTTTTATTTTAGAATTTTTATTAAGTTTGATCGTAATTGTATTGGTATGTACTTTGAATTGCATGTCATTCATGTAGTACCATGTTAGGGTTTGTGCATTCATCCATGCATTGCGAGTTGTATCTTCATCTTAAGATGCCGAGATTGGATCCGCATGAGCTAGGTTCGGGTTAGCCAACCTAACCGGGGCCTGTAACATGCCGGTTCAGTTCACAAGCATGAATCGGATTTGGGGTGTTACAGTGGGGATCAGAGGAGGTGGGATATTTGAGAAGATGAAGTTTTGCAAGAAATATCAGTACATGCAGATGTAGCACAAGCAGCAAAAGTAGCTCCCTGGAGTTGGGTTTAAGAAACTGTAGAAGATTCTGAAGCTGTGTAGGAGAGATTTTCAAGCTCAGAGGTGTGTTAATGGAATTGTTAGTCCGAGACCAAGTTGCTCAGATCATTGCCCTGGTTAGTTTACCTGCTTTGTTATATCATTTGTTATCTCTAGGTCTTGATTGATGTCTAGCAGTTTGCATACGCTAGTTGTGATTGTTGTATGATTTTTTAACGTTTGGATGCGATTTTGCTTCCTCACTCAGTTTGCAGACGCCTTTGATCACCATATGTAACACCCCGTTCCGGTTCACCCCTGAACCGACCCGGATGTGTCACCGGCGACCGAATCGTTCGCTAATCTACTTGATTCGGTTAAGCCGACCCGGATCTACTCTCGGCGTCTGAGGACGGTGATGCAACATGCACAACATGAATGAGATGCTTGGGTTCTAACGTGGTCCTATATGCATGCCATGACGTGCAAACAACACGAAGGAAAAAGAATTAAACAAGAAAACAGTAATAAAATAATTATATTTTTAAAGAAAAACGGACAGAGCTTCCCCTAATAGTGCAATAAGGGCCACCCTATCCACACATGCAGTAATAATTTATCTACAATAATTCACAAAAGCATGGTATTCGTCTTTACTCATCTCATCTGAGCCGAGCCGAAGCTCCAAGGCTCCATATCTAACCTCACTCCCCATTTCCATGCATAACATTCTATTTCCACAATCAATCATATGCATTCTCAACATAAATACCAAGTCATTCACATACATTACAAACGGCAGGTACATGTGTGCGCGATCTGTGCTCCTCCTCCGCGGTTCCGACAGCTTTCACTCTTCGCGATGATGCTCACCTACATATATATAAAAACCGTCAGTAACGAGCGTTACCGGTCCAGAAAGTAACTAATATCAAACTGGCATAGGAGAGCTAACTCTCCTGTTGAAGAAAATCATATACTTCCTCAAGAACACTCATAAGGGCCTCCGGGAGCCATCTGACCTCAGTCGGTAGCGTCCCCTATCTTTCTCTTTCTCGTTCTCATTCTCAACATGGCCAAAGCCTATCCCTCTGCGCGGGAAAATCATTTTTCTCTTTTCTCATTCATCTCGCCCTCTACACCTTCCATATCACTCCTGGCCCTGAGCACAAGGGCCGGGTACTTTCGGGCATGCGCCTTAGGTACCCTTTTACGCCACAAGTCCAGACATGCGCTGCTTAGCAGTACCCGTAAACCTCCACACTTCTCCGGGTTTGAGGAACTCAAAGGTGGAGTTGTCAGGATCCCTCAGGAATGGAGTGGGTTCTCCCCAGCTCCAGAGCCCGCTTTGACGAACACACGCCCTATCTGAAGGCGTGGCCGTCGTTACCCGCACTCGTCCACTCACCAAAACACGAAAACATATATATATAGGCCTGGGTAGGGATTTATAAAATAGGCCCGAAGGCAACTTGATCTGGATCTGAGTTTGAAAACAAACTCGAGGGATCTCATCCTCGAGGGTTATTAATCCGGAAATCTACGTACGACTAGATGGCCCGTGCGGAGTGGGATACGATAAATCCACCACTCGGCACGTCCACTTACCTGTTGAAAACAAAATGCGATAGAGTTTAGCGATCAAACCAGAAGCGAGTCCTAAACGGACCTGGTAGAAGCTCCAAACGGGTCCACGCGCCTAGGCGGCGAGCTCCTACACCGTACCTACACAATCAAGCTAAAAGCTAACGCCCGCATGATGAATCACACATCCTATAGCATGCACACACAATCAACACAATCACGCATCAATCATCACACATTCATCCTAAGTCAATTCTAGTGAGTTTTCAATCTACGTTTCATGAAATCAGGGTAATTAATTAGTTCACCTAATTAATTCCTTACTTTTCCATTTTAACACTCATCAATCAACCAATTTCATAATTTTTATTAAATTACACACAAACATACAGACACGTCAAAAACACGAAAATTCATCTAATTATCTAGTCTAGCATGCTTCCCTAATAATTATAAAATTTAAGAATTTACGTCGGAGTAATTTATACCTCGCGTCGTCGAAAATCGGCGACGGCTAGGGTTTCTGTTTCGTGGCTCGAAACTCGAATTCGGCACCTAGCGGCGTCCGAAGTTCGATCGGATTCGACCGGGTGCGTTCGGCGGATGATCCGGCGAATTTCCCACGAATCCAATTTTCCGGCGGTTCCGGCAGTTTTCCGGCGAGTGTCGGCGATTTTCCGGCGGATTCCGGCGGTTTTCCGGCGATGATTCTGGACGGGGCAATCAGGGGGTCTATCGGCACCAGCTCGACGAGCTTGGTCCGATGGTGGTGTCAAACAGGGTAGCCGGGGCGGCGATGGCTGTCGAGCGGTAAAGGGCGGCGGCGGCGTGCTCCGATCGGGGCTACGGCCGGCCTCGACGGCGGTCGGGATGATGGGGGAAACGTCGGCGACGGCGAGAGGGTGAGACTGGTGGTCACAGCGGCGGCGACGGCGACCGAACGGCGGCAGAATCCGGCTCGGAGTGGCGACGGCCGAGGCGGCTTCGTGGCATCGCGGCGGCGCGCCGGCAGGCGATCGGTGGCCGGGGTCTGTCGGGACGGCACGACGACGGCGAGGGGACGACGGGCGGTTGGTTCCGGCGGCGGGGCGGCAGTCGGCGGCAAGGTCAGGGCGGCGTCGGGCGGCTAGGGTTTGGAGAAAAAGAAAAGACGATCGGGGAAGATGAAGGGGCGTGCGATGGCATTTTTGTAAATTAAACTTGACTCGACTCCGACTCGAGTCAATAATAATAACTATCTCCTAATAAATCCTAAAAAAATCCAGAAAAATTGGGAAAAATCCCGTAAAATCAAACGAACACAGCAACATCCAAATGATATGTTCTATAACTAATAACCCACCCAAACTCACCTATATCGCGTCCTAATTCGTCATTCGGCCCTAAAAATATTCTACGATCAAATAAAAATAACAATCAATACTGCATACCTCCATATACTTGATAACCCATTTTTCATCATCTTTTTGACGTTATCATCGTATACTTGAGCATACATGACCCTCATCGCTCATAACTCACAGCTGGCCTCAACTCAGCTCGCGGTCCATGAAGCTGACTCGACTCGAACCAACGGTTGAACCGACTGGTTCGCTCCCGTAAAACTCTGACTCGAGTCATGGGTTTTACACCATATGTGTTGCAGAGTCGATGAGAGCAGAATTTATTCATTCCATCCTCAATCAAGTAGTGCTTCGGCCGTTGACTGTTCTTGTTTCAGACTGTTAATAAAATAAATAAATATATATATATATATATAATATATATATATATATATGTATATATATTGAGGTTTATATATGGGGGCGCTGATAGGTGCCTTTCTACTCCAGTTGGGCCGTCCTATTACTAGATATATTATTTTAAAAAACTAAAATTTGATCTTAGCCATCCGATTACAAGGATGGTTTAGATTTATTGTTTTTTAAAAAATACTGCCGACCACATTCGTTCGCGGGCGGCCTTGTCTGGCTTCCCACCGGGAAAATCTGGTCGTAGGGCTGTCGGACATGGTCGGCCACGCGGCCAAAGATCAGCCCTTTTTTCCCCCCACCGGATCTTGCCGCCTTCGGCTAGATCTAGCCTTCCCTTGGGCAAATCTAGTCGGGGAAAGCAAGGTCTAGCCTGCGGCAATCAGACTTGGCATGTGGCGGCCAAATTCAGGCCGCACAGTAGAAAAAACAAAACAAAATTTGTGTGGCCACTTGTAAAACCCGTGACTCGAGTCAGGGTTTTACGTTACCGAACCAGTCGGTTCGACCGTTGGTTTGAGTCGAGTCAGTTTCATGAACCGCGTGCTGAGTCGAGGCCAGCCGTGAGTTATGAGCGATGAGAGTCAGGTGTACCTGAATATATGATGATAACGTCGAGAAGATGGTGAGATATGAGTTATCAGAATATATGAAAGTATGCAGTATTTTTTTTCTTTTTATATGTTTGATCGTAGAAATAGTTTTAGGCCGAATGACGCATTAGGGCGCGTTGGATTATATTCGGGTGGGTTATTAGTTATAGAGCATGCCATTTGGATGTTGTTGTGTTTGTTTTATTTTATGGAATTTTTCCATATTTTTCTAGATTTTTTAGAATTTATTACGAACTAGTTATTATTTTGACTCGAGTAGGAATCGAGTCAATACTTAATTACGAAACTGCCACTGGAGTATATTTTCTCCATTCCCGACACTTCCCCCTTCCAAAACCCTAGCCGCCGCCGCTCGCCGCCCGACGTCGTACAGCCGCCGATCAACGCCGCCCCGCCCCGCCGTGCAGTCGCCGTGCCGCCACGACCCACCCCGGCCACCGTCTCGCCGCCACGACGCCGGAATCGCCCCACAAGCCGCGACGTGCTCCCTCGTCGATTCGCCGCCGTCCGGGCCGCTCCGCCGCCGCTGTGACCCCGACGACCACCCTCTCGCCGTCGCCGACGTTTCCCCCATCATCCCGACCGCCGTCGAGGCCGGCCGCAGCCCCGATCGGAGCACGCCGCCGCCGCCACCCATTTTTGACGCCGCCGCCGACGGCCACCGCCGCCCCGGCTGCTTTGTTTGACACCACCATTGGACCAAGCTCGTCGAGCTGGTGCCGATAGACCCCCTGATTGCCCCGTCCCGAATCATTGCCGGAAAACCGCCGGAAAACTGCTGACACTCGCCGGAAAACCGCCGGAACCGCTGGAAAATTGGATTCGTGGGAAATTCGCCGGATCATCCGCCGAACGCACCCGGTCCAATCTGATCGGACTTCGGACGCCGCTAGGTGTCGAATTCGAGTTTCGAGCCACGAAACGGAAACCCTAGCCGTCGCCAATTTTCGACGACGCGAGGTATAATTTATTTTAATTTAATTATTTAAAAATATTGGTTATTAGAATTGCATGCCAGGATTTGTGTGTGTGTTATAAAATATATATATATATATATATATATATATATATTTAATGTAGGTTTGATTAAGAATAGAAATATGAAATTGTTTGGTTGAGTGGTGTTAAAAATGGAGGCTAAGAAACTAATTAGGGTAACTAGGTAATGATCTTGATCTAATGCAAACTAGCCTAAGTAGACTTGCTAGAATTGATATAGGTTGATGTGTGTTGATTGATGCGTGATTGTGTTGATTGTGTGTGCATGCTATAGGATGTGTGATTCATCATGCGGGCGTTAGTTTTTAGCTTGATTGTGTAGGTACGGTGTAGGAGCTCGCCGCCTAGGCGCGTGGACCCGTTTGGAGCTTCTACCAGGTCCGTTTAGGACTCGTTCTCTGTTTTACGCTATTCTATTGTGTATTTGATTTATTACATGCAGGACGTGTTAAGTGGCGTTTTATCGGATCCCACTTAACTCGGGCCATTTAGCCAATAATTTTCTGGATTAATAACCCTCGAGGATGAGATCCCTCGAGTTTGTTTTCGAACTTCAGATCCAGCTCACGTTGCCTTCGGGCCTATTGTATAAATCCCAACCCAGACCTATATATATGTATAGTTTTCGCATTTTTGTGAGAGATTGAATGAGGGAAATCCGACTACCGTGCTACGCGAGCGGGCACGTGTGAGTCGATAGTGGGCTCTGGAATGGTGTACAAGCCGTTTCATTCCCGAGGGATCCTGACAACTCCACCTTTGAGTTCCTCAAACCCGGAGAAGTGTGGAGGTTCACGGGTACTGCATTGCAGCGCATGTCTAGACTTGTGGTTTCAAAGGGTACTGAAGGCGACTGCCTGAGAGTACTCGGCCTTCGTGCTCAAGGCCAGGAGTAATATGGAAGGTGCAGAGGGCGGAAAGGAATGAGATTTGATGCGAGAAGCGATAGAGAAATGGCCGAGGTATGAGAATGTGAAAGATAGGGGACGCTGTCGACCCGAGGGCGACGGCTCCCGTATGTGCCCTGATGAGAGTTCTTGAGGAAGTATATGGTTTTCATTCAACAGGAGAGTTTGCTCTCCTGTGCCAGATTGATATTAGTTATTTTCCGGGCCGGTAACACTCGTTACTGACGGTTTTTCTATATATATGTAGGTGAGAAATGCGAGGGATGAAAGCTGTCGGGACTGCGGAGGAGCAGCACGGAACCGCGCACACATGTACCTGCCGCGTGTAATCTATAATGACGGTGTGTTATTGCTACGTGAATGATAATTTTGATGTGTTTGTTTAGATAAATTGCTTGATATGAAATGAATGGATAAATGTGAATGAGTAGTGAGTTTGGAGTTCAGGCTCGGTTCAATTGAAACGAAAGAGATAATGATGAATGCTACGGTAGATTATCATGTTTTATCGTATTTTGATAAAATATTTATATACCCTTGTTGTGGATAATTTTTAATTAAAAATTTCTTGCCGTTGCATGGTTTTGTTTTGCTTGCACATCATAGCATGCATGTAGGACTACGTTAGAACCCACGCATCCCATCCATGCATTTCATGTTTGCATCTCCATCTTGAGACACCGAGGGCAGATCCGGGTCGGCTTAACCGAACCCAGTAGATTAGCGAACGGTTCGGTCGCCGGTGACATTTCCGGTT
>JAURVB010003864.1:0-14070 GCA_033002965.1 Piper betle
TCGTTACAACGGATATGGCGGATTGGACTCGCCAGTCGATAATCGACATGATGGACTGACTCATCAGCCAATAAATTAGACATGGAGGATTGGACTCACCAGCCGGTAATCGGCATGACGGACAAACCCATCAGCTAATAAATTAGACATGGCAGATTGGACTCGCCAGCCAATTACGAACATGGTGGTTTGGACTCACCAGCCGATAATGGACATGGCGGATTGGACTCGCTAGCCGGTAATGGACATGATGGATTGACCCATCATCCAGTAAATTAGACATGGCGGATTGGACTCTCCAGCCAATTAGGGACATGGTGGATTGGACTCACCAACCGATAATGGACAAGGCGGATTGGACTCGCAAGTCGGAAATGGCCATGATGGATTGACCCACCAACCAATAAATTAGACATGGCAGATTGGACTCGCCAGCCAATAACGGACATGGTGGATTCGACTCACCTGCTAAAAACGGACATGGCTGATTGGACGAACCAGCCGGTGATTGTAAGATCCCTCAACTTATTCCCACATCTAATACCTACTGGGTGAAGATCTTGTTTATAAGTGGGAATGGACTATAGATCTTTAACTTTCGGGGTACCCATTTTAAAGAAATGACTTAGGCCCATTACGTTGCACTTTGGGCTGGGTCGTTACAAGTGGTATCAGAGCAAACCTGGTTCCGTGTTAGATGGTGGGCTGGACTAGGGACGTTGGCTAGGCTGCCGGTCACGGACCAGAAAGGTCGTGGGCTTGGGCTAGCAACGGGCCAAGAATAGGAATTTCGGGGACGAAATTCCCTAAGGTGGGTGGATTGTGAGATCCCTCAACTTAGTCCCACATCTAATACCTACTGGGAGAAGATCCTGTTTATAAGTGGGAATGGACTATAGATCTTTAACTTTCGGGGTACCCATTTTAAAGAAATGACTTAGGCCCATTACGTTGCACTTTGGGCTGGGTCGTTACAGGTGGTATCAGAGCAAACCTGGTTCCGTGTTAGATGGTGGGCTGGACTAGGGACGTTGGCTAGGCTGCCGGTCACGGGCCAGAAAGGTCGTGGGCTGGGGCTAGCAATGGGCCAAGTATAGGAATTTCGGGGATCGAAATTTCCTAAGGTGGGTGGATTGTAAGATCCCTCAACTTAATCCCACATCTAATACCTACTGGGAGAAGATCCTGTTTATAAGTGGGAATGGACTATAGATCTTTAACTTTCAGGGTACCCATTTTAAAGAAATGACTTAGGCCCATTACGTTGCACTTTAGGCTGGGTCGTTACAAATGGTATCAGAGCCAACCTGGTTCCATGTTAGATGGTGGGCTGGATTAGAAACGTTGGCTAGGTTGCCGGTCACGGGCCAGAAAGGTCGTGGGCTGGGGCTAGCAACGGGCCAAGAATAGGCATTTCGGGGACAAAATTCCCCAAGGTGGGTGGATTGTGAGATCCCTCAACTTAGTCCCACATCTAATACCTACTGGGAGAAGATCCTGTTTATAAGTGGGAATGGACTATAGATCTTTAACTTCCGGGGTACCCATTTTAAAGAAATGACTAAGCCCATTACGTTGCACTTTGGGCTAGGTCGTTACAGTGATGGACATGATGGATTGACCCATCAGCCAATATTCTGGACATGGCAGATTGAACTTGACAGCCAATTAAGGACAGGGTGGATTGAACTCACCAGCCGATAACGGACATGGCGGATTGGACTCGCCAGCCGGTAATGGATATGATGCACTGACCCATCAGCCAATAGATGAACATGGTGGACTGACCCATCAGCCAACTAATGGACATGATCAACTGACCCATCAGCAAATACATTGGACATGGCGGATTGGACTCGCCAGCCAATTATGGACATGGTGGATTGGACTCACGAGCGGATAATAGACATGGCGGATTGAACTCGCTAGCAGGAAATGGACATGTTGGGATGACCCATCAGCAATTAAAATGGACATGGTAGATTGGACTCGCCTGCATATTACGGACATGGTGGATTGGACTCACTACGCGATAAAGGATATGGCGCATTGGACTCGCCAGCCGGTAATGGACATGATGGACTTACCTACCCGCCAATAATTTGGACATGGTGGATTGGACTCGCCAGCCAATTACGGATATTGTGGATTGGACTCACCAGCCGATAACGGACATGGCGGATTGGACTGGCTAGCCGGTAATGGATATGATAGATTGATCAATTTGCCAATAAATTAGACATGGCTGATTGGACTCAGTAGCCAATTACGTACAAAGTGGATTGGACACACCAACCAATAACGGACATGGTGGACTGGACTCGCCAGCCAGCAATCGTCATGATGAACTGACCCATCAGCCAATAAATTAGACATGGCGGATTGGACTACCCAACAAATTACCGACATGGTGGATTGGACTTACCAGCCGATAACTGACATGGTGGATTGGACCCACCCGCTGGTAATGGACATGCCGGACTGACCCATTAGCCAATAAATTAGACATGGCAAATTAGACTCACCAGCCGATAATAGACATGGCGGATTGGACTCGACCGCCAATTACGGATATCGTGGATTGGATTTACTAGCCGATAGCGAACATAATGGATTGGACTCGCCAGCCGGTAATGGAAATGATGGACTGACCCATCTGCCAATAATTTAAACATAGCAAAATGGACTCGATAGCAAATTACAGACATGGTGGATTGGCTCCCCAGTGGATAATGGACTTGGCGGATTGGACTCGCAAACCGCTAATGGACATTATGGATTGACCCACCAGCCGGTAATCGACATGATGGAGTGACCCATCAGCCAATACATTGGACATGGCGGATTGGACTAGCCCGCCAATTATGGACATGGTGGATTGGAGTCACTAGCTCATAATGGGCATGGCAGATTGTACTCGCCAGCCGGTAATGGACATGTTGGACTGACCCATCAACAATTAAATTGGACATGGTAGATTGGACTCGCCAGCCAATTACGGGCATGGTGCATTGGACTCACTAGCCGATAACGACCCATTAGCTAATAATTTGGACATAGCGGATTGGACTCGCTAGCCAATTACGGAAATGGTGGATTGGACTCACCAGCTGATAATGGACATGGCAGATGGGACTCGCCAGTCGGTAATGGACATGATGGACTGAACCATCCGGATGTAATTTGGACAAGGCGGATTGGACTCGCCAACCAATTACGGACAGTGTCGATTGGACTCCCCAGCCAATAACGGACATGGCGGATTGCACTCGCAAGTCGGTAATGGCCATGATGGATCAACCCACCAGCAAATAAATTAGACATGGCAGATTGGACTCGCCAGCCAATTATGGAAATGGTGGATTCGATTCACCTGCTGAAAACGGACATGGCGGTTTGGACTAACCAGCCGGTGATGGACATTATGGACTGACCCATCAGCCAATTATGGACATGGTGCATTGGACTCAGTAGCCCATAACGGACATGGCGGATTGGACTCTCCAGCCGGTAATGGACATGATGGATTGACCCAACAGCCAATAAATTGGACATGGTGGATTGGACTCACTAGCCAATAACGGACATGGTGGATTGGACTCACCAGCTGATAACGGACATGGCAGACTAGACACGCCAGCTAGAAATGGACATGATGGACTGAAACATCAGCCAATAAATTGGACATGGTAGATTGGACTTTTGAACTAATTACGGACATGGTCGATTCGACTCACTAGCCGATAACGAACATGGCAGATAAGACTTGCCAGCCGGTAATCGACATGATGGACTGACCCATCAGCCAATAAATTAGACATGGCGTATTGGAATACCCAGCAAATTACAGACATGGTGGATTGGACTTACCAGCCGATAACGGACATGGTGGATTGGACCCACGCGCTTGTAATGGACATGCCGGACTGACCCATCAGCCAATAAATTAGACGTGGCAGATTGGACTCACCAGCCGATAATAGACATGGCGGATTGGACTCGCCAGCCAATTACAGATATGGTGGATTGGACTTACTAGCCGATGGCGACATAGCGGATTGGACTCGCCAGCCGGTAAAGGACATGATGGACTGACCCATCTGCCAATAATTTAGACATGGCAAAATTGACTAGATAGCAAATTACGGACATGGTGGATTGGCTCCCCAGTGGATAACGGACTTGGAGGATTGGACTCGTAAGCCGGTAATGGACATTATGGAGTAACCCACCAGCCGGTAATGGACATGATGGACTGACCCATCAGCTAACTATTGGACATGATGGAGTGACCCATCAGCCAATACATTTGAAATGGCGGATTGGACTCGCCTACCAATTATTGACATGGTGGATTGGAGTCACTAGCTGATAATGGGCATGGCAGATTGTACTCTCCAGCCGATAATGGACATGTTGGACTGACCCATCAACAATTAAATTGGACATGGTAGATTGGACTCGCCAGCCAATTACGGGCATGGTGCATTGGACTCACTAGCCGATAACGACCATGGAGGATTGGACACGCTAGCCAGTAATGGACTTGATGGATTGACCCATCAGCCAATAGTTTGGACATGGCAGAATGGACTCGATAGCAAGTTACGGACATCGTGGATTTGACTCCCAAACGAATATCGGACTTGGCGGATTGGACTCGCAAGCCGATAATGGACATGATGGATTGACCCACCAGCCGGTATTGAACATGATGACCTGACCCATCAGCCAAATAATGCACAAGAAGGAGGGACCCATCAGCTAATACATTGGACATGGCGGATTGGATTCGCCAGCCAATTATGGACATGTTGGATTGGACTCACTAGCCGATAATGAACATGGCAGATTGTACTCGCCAGCCGGTATTGGACATATTAAACTGACCCATCAGTCAATAAATTGGACATGGCAGATTGGACTCACTAGCAAATTATGGACATGGTGGATTGGAGTCACTAGCCGATAACGACCATGGCGGATTGGACTCACCAGCCGATAATGGACATGATGGACTGACCCATCAGCCAATAATTTGAACATGGTAGAATGGACTCGATAGCAAATTACGGACATGGTGGATTGGACTCCCCAGTAGATAACGGACTTGGCGGATTGGACTCGCAACCCGGTAATGGAAATGTGGGATTGACCCACCAGCCGGTAATGGACATGATGTACTAACCCATCAGCCAACTAATGGACATGATGGAGTGACCCATCAGCCGATACATTGGACATTGCAGATTGGACTAGCCAGCTAATTATGGACATGGTGGATTGGACTCACTAACCGATAATTGAGATGGAAAATCGTACTCGCCAGCCGGTAATGGACATGTTAGACGGCCTCATCTGCCAATAAATTTGACATGGCAGATTGGACTCGCCGGCCAATTACGGACATGGTAGATTGGACTCACTAGCCGATAATGGACTTGGCGGATTGGACGCGCTAGCCGGTAATGGACATGCTGGACTGACCCATCAGCCAATAATTTGGACATGGCGGATTGGACTCGCTCCTAGCCAATTCCAGATACGGTGGATTGGACTCACAAGCCAATTAACGGACATGGTGGATTGGACTCACCAGCTGATAACGGACATGGCGGATTGCACTCGCCAGCCGGTAATGGCCATGATGGATTGACCCATCAGCAAATAAATTGGACATGGCGGATTGTACTCGCCAGCTAATATGGAGATGGTGAATTCGACACACCTGCTGAAAACGGACATGGCGGATAGGACTAACCAGCCTGTGATGGCATGATGGATTGACCCATCAGCCAATTATCGACATGGTGCATTGGACTCAGCAGCCGATAACGGACATGGCGGATTGGACTCACTAGCCAATAACGGACATGGTGGATTGGACTCACTAGCCAATAACGGACATGGTGGATTTGACTCGCCAGCCGATAACGGACATGGCGGAATGGACACGCCAGCTAGTAACGGACATGATGGACTGACCCATCAGCTAATAAATTGGACATGGCAGATTGTACTTGCTAGCTAATTACGGTGATGGTGGATTGGAGTCACTAGCCGATAACGAACATGGCGGATTGGACTCACCAGCAGATAATGGATATGATTCACTGACCCATCGGCCAACTAATGGACATGATGGAGTGACCCATTAGCCAATACATTGGACATTGCGGATTGGACTAGCAAGCTAATTATCGACATGGTGGATTGGACTCACTAACCGATAATTGACATAGAAAATCGTACTCACCAGCCGGTAATGGACATGTTAGACTGACCCATCTGCCAATAAATTTGACATGGCAGATTGGACTCATCGGCCAATTACGGACATGGTGGATTGGACTCACAAGCTGATAACGGACTTGGCGGATTGGACACGCTAGCCGGTAATGGACATGATGGATTGACCGATCAGCTAGTAATTTGGACATAGCGGATTGGACTAGCTTGCCAATTCCGGATATGGTGGATTGGACTCACAACCCACTTACGGACAGGGTGGAATGGACTCACCAGCCGATAACGGACATGGCAGATTGCACTCGCAAGCCGGTAATGGCCATGATGGAATGTCCCGCCAGCAAATTAATTAGACATGGCAGATTGGACTCACCAGCCAATTATGGAGATGGTGAATTCGACTCACCTGCTGAAAATGGACATGGCGGATTGGACTAACCAGCCTGTGATGTACATGATGGACTGAGCCATCAGCTAATTATGGACATGGTGCATTGGACTCAGCAGCTGATAACGGACAAGGCGGATTGGACTTTCTAGGCGGTAATGGACATGATGGATTGACCCATAAGCCAATAATTTGGACATGGCGGATTGGACTCACTAGCTAATAACGGACATGGTGGATTTGACTCACCAGCCGATAACGGACATGGCGGACTGGACACGCCAGCTAGTAATGGACATGATGGACTGACCCATCAGCCAATAAATTGGACATAGCAGATTGGAGTTGCTAGCTAATTACGGACATGGTGGATTGGACTTACTGGCCGATAACAAACATGGCGGATTAGACTCGCCAGCCGGTAATTGACACGTTGGAGTGACCCATCAGCCAATAGTTTGGACATGGCAGAATGGACTCGATAGCATATTACGGACATCGTGGATTGGACTCCCAAATGGATAACGGACTTGGCGGATTGGACTCTCCAGCCGGTAATGAACATGATGGATTGACCCATCGGCCAATAAATTAGACATGGTGGATTGGACTCACTAGCCAATAACGGACATGGTGGATTGGACTCACCAGCCGATAACGGACATGGTGGACTGGACACGCCAGCTAGTAATGGACATGATGGACTGAAACATCAGCCAATAAATTGGACTTGGTAGATTGGACTTGCGAACTAATTACGGACATGGTCGATTGGACTCACTAGCCGATAACGGACATGGCGGATTAGACTCGCCAACCGGTAATCGACATGATGGACTAACCCATCAGCCAATAAATTTGACATGGCGGAATCGACTACCCAGCAAATTACAGACATGGTGGATTGGACTTACCAGCCGATAACGGACATGGTGGATTGGACCCACCCGCTGGTAATGGACATGCCGGACTGACCCATCAGCCAATAAATTAGACATAGCTGATTGGACTCACCAGCCGATAATAGACATGGCGGATTGGACTCGCCCGCTAATTACGGATATGGTGGATTGGACTTACTAGCCGATCGCGAAAATAGCGGATTGGACTCCCCAGCCCGTAATGGACATGATGGACTGACCCATCTGCCAATAATTTAGACATGGCAAAATGGACTAGATAGCAAATTACGGACTTGGCGGATTGGACTCGCAAGCCGGTAATGGACATTATGGATTGACCCACAAGCCGGTAATGGACATGATGGACTGACCCATCAGCTAACTAATGGACATGATGGGGAGACCTATCAGCCAATACATTGGACATGGCGGATTGGACTCACCCGCCAATTATGGACATGGTGGATTGGAGTCACTAGCTGATAATGGGCATGGCAGATTGTACTCGCCAGCCAGTAATGGACATGTTGGACTGACCCATCAACAATTAAATGGGACATTGTAGATTAGACTCGCCAGCCAATTACGGGCTTGGTGCATTGGACTCACTAGCCGATAACGACCATGGCGGATTGGACTCGCTAGCTGGTAATGGACATGATGTACTGACCCATTAGCTAATAATTTGGACATAACGGATTGGACTCGCTAGCCAATTACGGATATGGTGGATTTGACTCACCAGCGGATAACGGACATGGCAGATTGGACTCGCCAGCCAGTAATGGACATGATGGACTGACCCATCCGCCAGTAATTTGGACAAGGCGGATTGAACTCGCCAACCAATTACGGACATGGTCGATTGGACTCCCCAGCCAATAATGGACATGGCGGATTGCACTCACAAGCCGGTAATGGCCATGATGGATTAACCCACTAGCAAATAAATTAGACATGCTTGATTGGACTCATCGGCCAATTATGGAAATGGTGGATTCGACTCAACTGCTGAAAATGAACATGGCGGATTGGACTAACCAGCCGGTGATGGACATGATGGACTAACCCATTAGCTAATTATCGACATGGTGCATTGGACTCGCAGCCCATAACGGACATGGCGGATTGGACTCTCCAGCTGGTAATGGACATGATGGATTGACCCATAAGCCAATAAATTGGACATGGCGGATTGGACTCACTAGCAAATAATGGACATGGTGGATTGGACTCACCAGCCGATAACGGACATGGCGGACTGGACACGCCAGCTAGTAATAGACATGATGGACTTAAACATCAGCAAATAAATTGGACATAGTAGATTGGACTTGCGAACTAATTACGGACATGGTCGATTGAACTCACTAGCCGATAACGAACATGGCGGATTAGACTCGCCAGCCGGTAATCGACATGTTGGACTGACCCATCAGCCAATAGTTTGGACATGTCGGAATGGACTCGATAGCAAATTACGGACATCGTGGATTGGACTCCCAAACGGATAACGATCTTGGCGGATTGGACTCGCAAGCCGGTAATGGACATGATGGATTGACCCACCAGCCGGTATTGGACATAATGACCTGACCCATCAGCCAACTAATGGACATGAAGGAGGGACCCATCAGCCAATACATTGGACATGGCAGATTGGATTCGCCAGACAATTATGGACATTGAGGATTGGACTCACTAGCCGATAATGGACATGGCAGATTATACTCGCCAGCCGGTAATGGACATGTTGGACTGACCCATCATTCAATAAATTGGACATGGCAGATTGGACTCACTAGCAAATTGTGGACATGGTGGATTGGACCCACTAGCCGATAATGACCATGGCAGATTGGACTCACTAGACGATAATGGAAATGTTGGACTGACCCATCAGCCAATAATTTGAACATGGCAGAATGGACTCGATAGCAAATTACGGACATGGTGGATTGGACTCCCCAGCAGGTAACGGACTTGGCAGATTGGACTCGCAAGCCGGTAATGGAAATGATGGTTTGACCCACCAGCCGGTAATGGACATGATGGACTGACCCATCAGCCAACTAATGGACATGATGGAGTGACCCATCAGCCAATACATTGGACATTGCCGATTGGACTAGCCAGCTAATTATGGACATGGTGGATTGGACTCACTAACCGATAATTGACATGGAAAATCGTACTCGCCAGCCGGTAATGGACATGCTAGACTGACCCATCTGCTAATAAATTTGACATGGCAGATTGGACTCGCTGGCCAATTACGGACATTGTAGATTGGACTCACTAGCCGATAACGAACTTAGCGATTTGGACACGCTAGGCGGTAATGGACATGATGGATTGACCCATCAGCTAATAATTTGGACATAGCGGATTGTTCTTGCTTGCCAATTCTAGATATGGTGGATTGGACTCACAAGCCAATTACAGACATGGTGGATTGGACTCACCAGCCAATAACGGCATGGCAGATTGCACTTGCAAGCCGGTATTGGCCATGATGGATTGACCCACCAGCAAATAAATTAGACATGGTAGATTGGACTCGCTAGCTAATTATGGAGATGGTGAATTCGACTCACCTTCCGAAAATGGACATGGCCGATTTGTGAGATCCCTCATCTTAAGTCCCACATCTAATACCTACTGGGAGAAGATCCTGTTTATAAGTGGGAATGGACTATAGATCTTTAACTTTTGGGGTACCCATTTTAAAGAAATGACTTAGGCCCATTACGTTGCACTTTCGGCTGGGTCGTTACAAATGGTATCAGAGCCGACCTAGTTCCGTGTTAGATGGTGGGCTGGATTAGAAACGTTGTCTAGGCTACCGGTCACGGGCCAGAAAGGTCGTGGACTGGGGCTAACAACGGGCCAAGAATAGGCATTTCAGGGACGAAATTCCCTAAGGTGGGTGGATTGTGAGATCCCTCAACTTAGTCCCACATCTAATACCTACTGGGAGAAGATCCTGTTCATAAGCGGGAATGAATTATAGATCATTAACTTCCGAGGTACCCATTTTAAAGAAACGACTTAGGCACATTACGTTGCACTTTGGGCCGGGTCGTTACAAATGTTAGCAGAGCCGACCTGGTTCCATGTTAGATGGTGGGCTGGATTAGAAACGTTGGCTAGGCTGCCGGTCACGGGTCAGAAAGGTCGTGGGCTGGGTCTAGCATTTCGCGGACGAAATTCCCTAAGGTGGGTGGATTGTGAGATCCCTCAACTTAAGTCCCACATCTAATACCTACTGGGAGAAGATCCCGTTTATAAGTGGGAATGGACTATAGATCTTAGACTTTTGGGGTACCAATTTTAAAGAAATGACTTAGCCCATTACGTTGCACTTTGGGCTGGGTCGTTACAGGATTGGACTAACCAGCCTGTGATGGACATGATGGACTGACCCATCAGCCAATTATGGACATGGTGCATTTGACTCAGCAGCCGATAACGGACATGGTGGATTTGACTCACCAGCCGATAACGAACATGGCGGACTGGACACGCCAGCTAGTAATGGACATGATGGACTGACCCATCAGCCAATAAATTAGACATGGCAGATTGGACTTGCTAGCTAATTACGGACATGGTGGATTGGAATCACTGGCTGATAACGAACATGGCGGATCAGACTCGCCAGCCGGTAATCGACACGTTGGAGTGACCCATCAGCCAATAGTTTGGACATGGCAGAATGGACTCGATAGCAAATTACGGACATCGTGGATTGGACTCCCCAACGGATAACGTACTTGGCGGATTGGTCGTGATGACACGACCCGTCAGCCAAATAATGGACATGATGGAGGGACCCATCAGCCAATACATTGGACATGGCGTATTGGATTCGCCAACTAAATATGGACATGGTGGATTGGACCCACTAGCTGATAATGGACATGGCAGATTGTACTTGCTAGCCGGTAATGAACATGTTGGACTGACCCATCAGTCAATAAATTGGACAAGGCAGATTGGACTCGTCTGCAAATTATGGACATGGTGGATTGGACTCACTTGCCGATAACGACCATGGCAAATTGGACTCGCTAGCCGGTAATGGACATGATGGACTGACCCATCAGCCAATAATTTGAACATGGTAGAATGGACTCGATATCAAATTCCAGACATGGTGGATAGAACTCCCCAGCGGATAACAGACAAGGCGGATTGGACTCAGTAGCCGATAACGGACAAGGAGGATTGGACTCACTAGCCGATAACGGAAATGCAGGATTTGACTCACTAGCCGATAACAGACATGGAGGATTGTACTCACTCGCCATCCAATTACGGACATGGTGGATTGGACTCACTAGCCGATAACGGACATGGTGGATTGGACGTGCTTGCCAGTAATGGACAAGATGGGCTGACCCATCAGCTAATAATTTGGATATAGCAGATTGGACATGGCGGATTGTACTCAACGGTCGGTAATGGACATGATCGATTGTCCCATCAGCCAATAAATTGGACAAGGCGGATTGCACTCCCTAGGAACTGACGGACATGGTGGATTGGCCTCACTAGCCGATAACGGACATGCAAGATTGGACTCGCCAGTAGGTAATGGACATGATGGATTGACCCAACAACCAATAAAATGGATATGGCAGATAGAACTCACTAGCCAATTAATTAGACATGGCGGATTGGACTCGCACACCAATTACGAACTTAGTGGATTTGACTCACCAGCTGAAAATGGAGATGGTGGATTGGACTCACTAGCCAATAACAGACATGGCGGATTGGACACGATAGCCGGTAATGGACATGATGGGCTGACTCATCAGCTAATAATTTGGACATAGCGGATTGGACTCGCCAAAGAATTCCGGATATGGTGGATTGGACTCACCAGCCGGTAACGGACATGGCGGATTAGACTCGCCAGCCGGTAATGGACATGATGGATTGACCAATCAGCAAATAAATTGGACATGGCGGATTGGACTCGACCGCCAATTACGGAAATGGTGGACTGGACTCAGAACCTAATAACGGACATGGCGGATTGGACTCGACAGTCGGTAATGGACATGATGGATTGTCCCATGAGCCAATAAAATGGACAAGGCGGATTGGACTCGCCCGCCAATTACGGACATGGTGGATTGGACTCACCAGCCAAAAACGGACATGGTGGATTGGACTCGACAGTCGGTAATGGACATGATGGATTGTCCCATCAGCGAATAAATTGGACATGGCGGATTGCACTCCCTAGCCAATTATGGACATGGTGGATTGGCCTCACTAGCCGATAACGGACATGCCAGATTGGACTCGCCAGCTGGTAATGGACATGATGGATTGACCCAATAGCGAATAAAATGGATATGGCAGATAGAACTCACTAGGCAATTACAGACATGGTGGATTGGACTCACTAGCCGATAATGGACATGGTGGATTGGACTCGGTAGCCGGTAATCGACATGATGGACTGTTTCATCAGCTAATTAATCAGACATGGTGGATTTGACTCGCCAGCCAATCACGGACTTGGTGGATTGGACTCGCCAGCCGAAAATGGACATGACGGATTGGACTCGCCAGATTATTACGGACATGGTGGATTGCACTCACTAGCCAATAACGGACATGGCGGATTGGACACGCTAGCCGGTAATTTACATGATGGGCTGTCCCATCAGCTAATAATTTGGACATAGTGGATTGGACTCGCCCGCAAATTCCGGATATGGTGGATTGGACTCACCAGCCGGTAACGGACATGGCGGATTGGACTCGCCACCCGGTAATGGACATGATGGATTGACCAATCAGCCAATAAATTGGACATGGTGGATTGGACTCGCCCGTCAATTATGGACATGGTGGATTGGTATCACCAGCGAATAACGGACATGGCGGATTGGACTTGACAGTCGGTAATGGACATGATGGATTGGACTTGCCAGCTTATTACGGACATGGTGGATTGGACTTGCCAGCTTATTACGGACATGGTGGATTGGACTCCACGAGCCGATAACGGACATGGCGGATTGGACTCCCCAGACGGTAATGGACTGTAACGACCCAGCCCAAAGTGCAACGTAATGGGCCAAGTCATTTCTTTAAAATGGGTACCCCGAAAGTTAAAGATCTATAGTCCATTCCCACTTATAAACGAAGTCTTCTCCAGTAGGTATTACATGTGGGACTAAGTTGATGGATCTCACAATCCACCCACCTTAGGGAATTTCGTCCCGAAATGCCTATTCTTCGCTCGTTGCTAGCCCTAGCTCACGACCTTTTTGGCCTGTGACCGGCAGCCTAGCTAACATTTCTAATCCAGCCCACCATCTAACACAGAACTAGGTCGGCTCTGGTACCATTTGTAACGACCAGGCCCAAAGTGCAACGTAATGGGCTAAGTCATTTCTTTAAAATGGGTACCCCGAAAGTTAAGCTTCTCTAGTCCATTCCCACTTATAAACAGGATCTTCTCCCAGTAGGTATTAGATGTGGGACTAAGTTGAGGGATCTCAC